>ML786122.1:249797-304476 GCA_009831015.1 Picea engelmannii
TGTCCATTAAGTCGCCCCCTTATCACCTTTTTGTTCTAATTCTTCGTTGACTTAGGCTTAAGTGATTTTCCCTAAGTAATTAGGCTTAATTTATCGTTTAGCCTTAATTCCTCCTTATTCCTCCATCTAGTTCCCTGTTTGTGTCTGACTATAGTCTACGGGAACATATAGACTACTAAGTCACTCCCTGATGGCCTAATCTTGGGGATGGGACATCACAATGGACCCATTGGATAAACTATATTAAAAACCCTCGACATCCAATAAGGTATTTATAATGAAGAGATTATTTAATATGAATATGTCAGAAGGTGGGTCTATTGCAGATCATTTAAATGAATTTAATACAGTTACTAATCAACTAAGTTCTGTAAAAGTGGACTTTGATGATGAGTTCAGGGCTCTTCTAATATTGTGCTCATTGCCAGAAATTTGGGATGGCATGTTCATGGCTGTAAGTAACTATGTCTCTAGTTCAAACACTCTAAACTTTGATGATGTTGTTGGTGTTATCCTTAGCGAGGAAATGCGATGAAAAAATCATAGGTGAGACATCAAGTAATGTGTTAAACATGGAGAACAAGGGAAGTAAAAGGATAGAGGAAAGGGCTCAGGGAACCGCGGGAATTCTAGGAAGGGAAGATCCAAATCTAGAATTGGAAAGATAGAGTGTTGGAATTGTGGAAAGAAAGGACATCTGAAGAAAGATTGTAGAGCTCCAAAGAAACAAAGAGATGGACAGCATGAGAAAAATCAGGAAGCAAATGTAACAGGTGATGTGTTACAAGATGCTTTGATTATTTCTGTAAATAATATTTATCAATCTTGGGTAGTAGATTCAGGGGCTTCATTTCACGCCACACCCCATAGGAAACATTTTCTAGTTCAAGGTGATTTTGGACAGGTTCATTTGGGTGATGATGCACCATGCAAAATTGTTGGAATGGGAAAGTTTAAATTAAACCAAAGGAATGGAAACCAATGGTTGTTGAAAGAGGTAAGACATGTTCCAGATCTAAGGAAAAATCTAATTTCAATAGGGCAGTTGGAAAGTGAAGGTTTTATATCCATATTTACAAATAAGGTGTGGAAGGTCACCAAAGGATCACTGGTGATAGCAAAAGGAGAGAAGGTAGGTACATTGTATTTATGTACTGCTAATACTGACTCTTCTATCTATTTAGCTTCTACAGAAGTGGATACAGCACTGTAGCATCATAGGCTTGGACACATGAGTCAGAAGGGGATGCAGATACTTCACAAAAGAAATTTGTTTCCAGATCTTAAACAAATTGATTTGGATTTTTGTGAGCATTGTGTTTATGGAAAACATAAGAGAGTCATATTTCTCAGAGTCGGAAAAGAAAAGAAGAGTGAAAGGTAAGAGCTTGTGCATACATATGTATGGGGACTAGCTCAGGTATCATCTCTTGGTGGCTCTCGTTATTATGTTACTTTTATTGATGATGCAACTAGAAAAACTTGGGTTTATTGCATTCGACAAAAATATGATGTTTTTGATACTTTTAAGAAATGGAAAGCTTTAGTTGAGAATGAGACAGGAAAAAGGTTGAAGTGTCTCATATCAGACAATGGAGGTGAATATTGTAGCAAGGAGTTTGATTATTATTGTTTATACCATGGGATTCGTAGAGAGAAGACAATTCTAGGAATACCACAAGAAAATGGTGTGTCAGAAAGGATTAACATGAAAATCATGGAGTGTGCAAGGAGTATGAGATTGCATGTTGGTTTTCCCTTACAGTTTTGGGTAGATGATATAGATACTTGATCCGGATTATTTTAGGCACGAAATGAGATCGGAGATATAATAAATAAATGCACAGAGATATCGCAGATATTCAATAATATAACAGAAATATATCAGAGATGCAACCATAAACAAAGAAATACAATAATACATGATTTATATTAATGAAATAAATGTACAGAGACTGTAAAATACAGAGTAAAAGACTCGATAGAATGGTGGTAGCTTATCTCTGAGAAGAGATGTGACGGTTACTCGCATTCGAAAGAAGATGATTACAATGAGGCTCTGAAGGCCTTTTTACAATAAACATGAATGCCAAAAGTCCTAGACATCCAAAAACCTAACCCTAGGAGATGAAGCGCCAAAAGTCATGTTGGCCCCGTTTGGATAATTTAGTACATCAACTTCCTGAGGTCGTAACTTTTGCATACAATCTCCATTTTAGGCGTATGATAGCTCGTTGGAAAGGTATCATCGAGGATATTCATTTTGGGGGCTCATTCATACCTTTGACATTCATTTAGAACCTCGATATTGAAAAACCTTCATTTGGGCCCTCAAAATGGCCTCGGAAGTTAAAAACTGCTAAAAATAGTAAATTGCCAAATTTGTGAGAAAACTGTTTTGAGCCAGTCGGAAAAGGTGGGTGGCCACCAATATCCACCTGGATCAATCCTCCCTCCTTAGGAAGCAATGGTATCCATTGTGTTGAGTTCCCGGGGGAGAGGGAAAAGTGTTTGTTGAATCTGGATCTTGGTGAGCTACTTGCCTTGCTGGAGATGTCGCGCTACTCAGTTTGTGGAAGTCTGTCATGAACCTGTTGAGGCTGAGGCTGAGGTTGTTCAACAATTTGGGCTACATGAGAGAACGATGCATAGAAGGAATCTTTGCACTTTGTTGCAACCTTGTCGACCTACTTCTGTTGGATAGAAGGTGCTTGGGGCGAAGCTATAGTGGTTGCAGTGTCCTTCCGTTCCCCTTTTGAATAGATTGTGAAGAAGCTGAATTTTGCAGTATGAGATACTACCTTGCGACACTTTTTAGGTGGAATAGTAGTCAGAACTACCTCTGGTATTCTGTAGAGATGACCCCCCAGAGAAACAATGACACTGCGGGGTCAAGACTCATAAACAACGTGGCACTTCCACATATATGGTTGGCCCAAGAGAACATCACAGACATCTAGTGGGGAAACATCACATAATACCTCATCCTTGAAGGGTTGGATGCCATATGACAATTGACATTGTTGGCTGACATGGAGATCTCGTCCTTGACGAAGCCACCCGATGTTGTATGGTTGCAGGTGTGGTGTTGTCGACAATCCCAACTATTTGACGACCTCTGCTGAGATGAGATTATTTTGGCTTCCGCTATCAACAATCAAATGTAGCGGGGTCCCCTTCACCCACATCTATGAATGAAAAAGGTGCTCCCCCTCTTCAGGATCTGTTGGTTCTTCTGGTTGAATGGTTGCGGTCGTGACAATAGCAGTGGGGTCTGCGTCAATGATCTGTCCTTTACTAGTATTTTCAGAATCAGATTCTGAATCAGGGTTCGGCTCCTTATCTTTGATCTCGGCCACCAATGACTATTTTGAGCAACATTCATCGGTGTTGTGCCAGGGGCTTTTGTGGAAATCGCACCATTTTTCGGTGTCCTTCTTTTTCTTCCCGTGACCCTTCTTTTCATGTGGCTTGGACTGGTTTTCAGGAGACTGTTTGTTAGGGACGTCTTTGTCATACTTTGGTTGTTGCAGATTTGCAGAACCAAAATCCTGTTTGTTCTGGTGCTTAAATTTCTACTCGATTTTAACAACATATCGATAGGCAACACCGAGTGATGAGATGTCCAGAAAATTCATTTCAGTTTTCATGTATCTGTGTAGAACCCCACGGTATTTCAGAACCAAATGTTGTTCGGAGTCTTTGATACCCAGCTTGGTGCGCAAGGTATGGAAGGTATTGGTGAAATCCAAAATTTCTTGGCCCCTCTCTTGCTGCAGTGTGGTCCATCTCATGTACTGGTCCTCATAGCTTCCAATAGGGTAATATTGTTCCTTTACCGCATCCACAAAAAAATCCCAAGTGGGATCGACCCCATATATTTCATACTCCTCTGTGAAACTCTGCTCCCAATAAGTTTCCCACCAATTTTTGACATGGGGGAGAGCCTTAAGGAGTGTGAAGGTGATCTTTTCTTTGACGGGAAATTTGTGAACAGAGAAATAACCTTCTAGAAGATTTAACCATTTGTCTAGGGCTTCTGCATCTATCTGTCCTTCAAATAAGAAAATATCAAAATTAACTTGTACCTTGAAAGGCAAGGTTCTTCCAAAGTGGTTGCTTGATGAAGATGCACCTATTTCTATCGGCAGGCGTTGAAGGATGTGGGAAAAATTCATCATCATTCTATCTCTTTGTCGTGTGAGAGCTTGCTCACTCAACAGACTAATAGGATCATCTTCTCCATCGTTTTTATTTTCTTTTGCCATTGAGGGTTTCTTGAGTGTGCGAGAGAAATTTTCCTCAAGAGAGACAAGCTCGAGACCCAACTTTCTATACTCATACCTCGTCGGGAACATGCACTGAAAAAAAACAACCAACAACAGCCTGCTCTGAAACCACTGATCCGAATTATTTTCGACACGAAATGAGATCAGAGATATAATAAAGAAATGCACAAAGATATCACATATATTCAATAATATAACAGAAATATATCAGAGATGCAACCATAAACACAGATATAGAGTAATACATGATTTCTATTAATGAAATAAATGTACAGAGACTGTAAAATACAGAGTGAAAGACTCGATAGAATGGTGGCAACTTATCTCTGAGAAGAGATGTGACGGCTACTTGCATTCACAAGAAGATGATTACAATGAGGCTCTGAAGGAATTTTTACAATAAACAGGAATTCCAAAATTCCTAGACATCCAAAAACCTAACCCTAGGAGATGAAGCGCCAAAAGTCATGTGGGCCCCGTTTGGGTAAGTTAGTACATCAACTTCCCAGGGTCGTAACTTTTGCATACGATCTCCGTTTTAAGCGTATGATAGCTCGTTGGAAAGGTATCATCGAGGAGATTAATTTTGGGGCCTCAATCATGCCTTCAACTATCATGTATAACCTTTATCTCGAAAAACCTTCATTTGGGCCCTCAAAATGGCCCCGAAAGTTAAAAACTGCTAAAAATAGTAAATTGCCAAATTTGTTAGAAAACTGTTTTGAGCCAATCAAAAAAGGTGGGTGGCCACCGATACCCACCTGGATCAATTCCATTGTTTACTTAATAAATAGAGGACCTTCAATCTCTTTGGATGGTGGAATTTGAGAGGAGACATGGACAGGTAAAAAGACAAACTATTCTTTTTTGAAGACTTTCGATTGTGAAGCATTTATCCATATTGATAAAGAAAATAGAACAAAGATTGATTCAATATCCAAGAAGTGTACCCTTATTTGATACAGTGTTAATGATTTTGGTTATCACTTATGGGATTATGAAAATCACAAAATCATTAGGAGTAGAGATGTCATATTCAATGACAAGGTCATGTACAAATATTAGTTGCAAAAAACGATATAAGAAAAAGAAAAAGAAAAATACAAAGTGATTGATGAGATCACTGAAAAAGAAATTACAAATGTACCATAAAATCAAAATGTACAACAACGAGAGTAGCAGGTACCTCAAACGCCTTCCGGCGTTGTTAAAAGATGTACCAGATTAAGTAGACCCCCTAAATGATACTCTCCTTCATTGTATTATTTATTGTTGATTGATTCTGGTGAACCAGAATGTTATGAAGAGGAAATGTAGGTAGACACCAAAAAGAAGTGGGAGCAAGGTATGAAAGATAAAATGGATTCCCTGGTAAATAACCAGAATTGGGATTTGGTTCAGTTGCCCGCAGGAAAAAGAGCATTGTGGAATAAATGGGCTTACAAGTTGAAGGAAGAAGATGGAGGGAAAAAAGTGGTATAAGGCTAGACTTGTTGTAAAGGGGTTTTCACAAAAGAAAGGTATAGATTTTGATGAAATATTTTCTCCTATTGTTAAAATGACTTCAATTAGGATTATTTTAAGTCTTGTGGCACTAGAAGATTTTCATCTTGAATAGTTAGATGTAAAAACAACTTTTCTCCATGTGGATTTGGAGGAAGAGATTTATATGCAACAGCCATAGGGGTATGAGGTCAAAGGGAAGGAGAATTTGGTATACATGTTGAAGAAGAGTTTGTATGGCCTAAAGAAAGCTCTAAGGCAGTGGTATTTAAAGTTTTACAAGTTTATGATAGAACAAGGTTATAGTAGATGTCATTCTGATCACTGTGTTTATTTTAAAAGTTTAGAAAATGGAATTTATATTATCTTACTATTGTATGTAAATGACATGTTTATTGTAGGGTCTAATATGCAGGATATAAATGTGCTCAAGAATAAATTAGCTAATTCATTTGGGATGAAGGATTTGGGTGTTGCAAATAAAATCCTTGGTATGAGATATGAGAATAACAAGAGACAAGAAAAATCACAAATTGACATTATCTCTGGGTGAGTACATAGAGAAGGTGTTGGAGAGGTTTAGAATGCAGAATGGAAAACCAATTAGTACACCTTTGGCCGGCCATTTCAAATTAACTAAGGAAATATGTCCCAATACACGGGAGGAGATAGAATACATGTCCAGGGTCCCTTATTCATCAACAGTTGGCAGCTTGATGTATGTGATGGTTTGCACAAGACCGGATATTGTACATGCAGTGGGAGTTGTGAGTAGGTATATGAACGATCCAGGTAAATAACATTGGGAGGAAGGAAAGTAGATTCTCGGGTATTTGAGAGGTACTACTACTCATGCATTATGTTTTGCAGTTTCAGACACTGTTCTGCAAGGATATGTTCATTCAAATATGGCAGGTGATAAAGATAGCAAGAGGAGCACCACAGGGTATCTTTTTACTGTAGGTGGAACAATAGTAAGTTGGATTTCAAAACTACAAAATCTTGTTGCACTTTCAATAATAGAAGCAGAGTGTGTTGTTGCTATATAGGATAGTAAAGAAATGATTTGGTTATAGAGTTTTATGGAGAAATTGGGAAAAGAAAAGGAGAATAGAAGGTTGTAATGTGACAGTGAGAGTGTCATTCATCTTGCAAATAACTTAGCCTTCCATTCAAAGACAAAGCATATACAACTCAGGTACCATTTCATACGATCTGTCTTGGAAGATAGACATTTGAAGTTGGAAAAGATACACACTAGCCAGAATCTTACATACATGTTAACAAAGGGAGTAACCAAGGGGAAACTGAGTTCCTTCTCATTTTTAGTTGGTGTTCAAGCATGAAGATGAAGATGAGAAATTTTCCAGGTCCAAGAAGGATCATAGTACAGTAGATACAACAACAATGTATTTGTTGAGATCAGTCTCCAAGTGGGATATTGTTGGTTGTGGAGCCTGATTATCTTCCCGATTTAGAGGCCTTTGTTTCCAGTTGTGTTTATACCCCATGAATACTTTACACCCTGGAAGAATGCACAATCCTCCACGTGGGGGAGTGTAGGGGGGGCTTGCCCCTCCTGCAAGGTCTGGGGGAAAGTATACCTCCAATGGTAGTTCGGGGGCGAAGCCCCTAAAGGAAAAATTTCCTTGTAAATGTATATTGTAATTTCATAGTAAATCTGGACCGTTCAGTGTAAGGTCACAAATATAACTCTAGAAGTTCTGTTAGGGTTTTCTTCCCTAGAAGGCAACCCTCTTTTATGAGGGAAATGTATTGTGGCGATGTATCATTGTAAATATTGTATTCTAAGTGAGGAGATTATGGGAGAAAGAAGAGGAAGTTACAGTAGGTGTGATGTAGGTTGTATTCCTTCATTTGTTGGATAATAATAAAGGAAGGACCTGAAAATTTCTCTGGTGAACGTAGCCCACACTGAGTGAACCACGTATATCTGTGTCTCTATTATGTTGTGTATCTTATGTGTTCTATTTCTACATTTGTTTTATTTCCACATTTATTTTATTTCCGCATTTGTTTTATTTTCGTATTTGTTTTATTTTATTTCTTTGTGATCCTGTTTTTTCTAACACATATGCTAGCCACCTAGGTGAAACAAGGAAATGAACATAACTCCATGAGCCAGTGATCCATTATCCAATTTCAACCAATGATCCTCATCCACATGCATATTAAATTAAGCACTACACTTCTAATTAAACAAGGACACACATACCTCATGGATGTGATGAGTTGAGTTTATATGTAGTAGAAAAAGATATATGAGAGGAGTTGTTGGGATGCTATCTATGGACATGCTCATCATCATCTTGGTCCCGATCATTTTCTCCATTGTGGGCCATGAGACATCATATATTCTAGTTACCCCTAGGCATGGGGGGTAACATATGAATCCAACAAGGGGACATGTACTCAATATAGAGCACATGATAACCTCAACATCTATGGTTATCCAAGACCTGCAATCATGCACCCACTTCTAACAACACTAACACTTTAGAAGTATAGACCAGTGGATGTGATCCACTGGGGTTAGTAGTAAATCAAAAATCATGCTAGAGAAGAAAATGTTCACTACAATTATACATGATAAAGTAATGATGAACAATTCAAGTTCCTAACATGGATGAACAATATACAAATGAAAATGCAATGTATGTGAAAGAGAATGCAAAACTATACTAGCATGAATGCATGATGCAATCATATATATAAATGCAATGCATGATGAAAATTGCCTACCTAACCTAATGCTACATATCAATTGAAACACTAGGTATAATCATATAACCAATGAATCTACCCTATAATTCCATCAAATCCAAAAATTATACCTTTGTTCTTAATTATCAACCACAACAAAAATATATCACGCACAAGATAATCATGAGTTGGGACAACCACTAGAACAAAGTCAAAAATACAATTGAGCTCAATAGGGTTGGAGGGAGGAACATAATTATGATGAGGTACATTCCCATATGATTTCTCAATCCATCTCTGAGTAGGGTTGTGATAAGATGAAGGATTGTAGGGTTGGCATAAAGGCTCTTAAGGGTGACTATATTGACTCTCATTACTCCCCGAGATTTGAGATGGAGTGAAAACAAATCTAAAGGATGCTCGATGATCACCCAAGGATGGGATGGATGAAGACTTGGGCATGGGTGAATATATCGAGAAAAAAAAATTCTCATAGCGTAAGGATTGTCAATCGTTTATGTGAAACTGGAAATCCTCGAACAAACTATAGGTTGAAAATACCCTAGCCCCATAGGAAAATCACTATCAAGAGGAAAACTCCCAATTGCATCTTTAGAAAAATAGCAAGATGAAAAAGGAGAAGGATAAAAACTCTCATTATGAAAATATTCTCCGGGCAAGTCATGGCCTCATCTTCATCAAAGTTAGAGCATAAAGGTGGTTGAAAATTTTCTTCGTAGAATAAATCTAGGTGATCTAAATAATATGTATCAAAAATTCTAGGATATGACTGGAAACCATCATGAGAGTGTTTTGGATATTCAACATGTCATCCTTCATCAAAGTGTTCTTCAATACGTTCACAAGGAAGCTTGTGTTCTACTTCGTGAACTTAGTGATCTTCCTCATGAGTTACCTCTTCAGGTTCTCATTATTTAATCAAATATTCATTATTTTCAAGGGAATCATGAGGTGATTATTGCTCCTCCTCAAAGGTTTGGTGACCCTACTACTAAATTTCTTCCTTAGGTTCTTGCCTTGGAGGTGTGTGACCTTCAAGACTCCCAACGAAGGCATGCTCAAGATATGGACTTTCTTCGTCAATAAATTCCGATTTGTTCACTTGCTTGTCTCGAGGGTGAATTTGGTCAATATCTATTCCTTCTAAATCATCCCATTCTTCTTTATCTATATCAAACTCCAGTATCTTGGATAAAACCCAAGGTTGATCATATTTATCTCATGTGATCGCACATAATTGTTTTCCTCCACAATATTTTCTAGTGAGTTTCTCTTCAACCTCATCAGTGGGATTATGATCATACTTTTCAACTATGAGGTCATGTTCCTTTCATCTTTTTGTAGAAATTTCAACCAACAGATATACATATTTGTAGCGATCAACCAATTGCTTGAAAAACATCTTATCTTCTCTAACGCTTAACTTCAACCTTTGGGAGAAGTCTTCACATCGTTCTTGTTCTTCACTAATTTCTTCATTTTATTCAATGGTTTCTACTTCTTGAAGGGATTCCATAAAATATTGAAGAGTGTCCTCATATGTTTGAGACCTTGGGCCCCAATGTTCAAGAAACTTCTCAATAAGATCTGTGAGAGAAGATATATCCTTTGGTTTACAAAAATGCTTGCACCAGTCTCGTAGATTTAATGGCAAGGAACATATAAATAATTTTATTAGCACATCTTCATGTAACACTTTCACTTTCCACACATATTTCAAGAATGTTGCAACATGGGTGATCACTGAAGATTCATTACCTTCAAATGTTGGAAAAATCTATGACCATTCCAGAGTTCATTTGTTAGGGTATCCAAGAATTTTTCCAAAATCAGTAGAAGGATATATTTCATTAAAATCCCACGGTTCCATGATTCCATCACTTAATAAGAGTCTTTAAAGTAGGATGATGCCTTCCAATATGAGTTGAGTCACCAGATGATCCCCAAGGCCCATCAAAAGGTAAAGGAACAGATCATTTCCTCAATGGATTTGCTAGGTAAGCTTGTAGGAGAGAACGATTTGAGGTAATCTTACCAAAAATATTTTGTAGGGAGAATGAATTAATCACCCCCGACAACATTGCCAAAATGTTATCACATGATTTGTTCTTGTGCAAATCCCTCCACAAGATCTCAATCTTGTGTAACAATTGGAAGTATCTACCACTATCACCTAAGTAGATACTTCCCTAATTTTAGTTATGGAAGGAGGTCCACCACAAGGGAGGATTCCCCAGTGAACTCAAGGGATCAAATAGAAATATTAGTCAAGCCTACAACCACTTATCCTGATCACCTTAAGGTTAGGTCTAGGTCTAGTAGAGGAAATGAAGGTAATGAGCTAAAATATGATCTCCTAGACACTAGGTGATCAATAATTACAATGGTTGTTGCAAATTACATCAATAAACAATTGTACAACAACAATTAATATTTTGAAACTGAGTTCCTGCTCAGTTTTAGTTGGTCTTCAAGCATGAACATGAAGATGAGAAATTTTCCAAGTCCAAGAAGGATCATAGTGCAGAAGATACAACAACAATGTATTTGTTGATATCAGTCTCCAAGTGGGATATTGTTGGTTGTGCAGCCTGATTATCTTCTCGATTTAGAGGCCTTTGTTTCCATCCGTGTTTATACCTCATGAATACTTTACACCCTGGAAGAATGCACATTCCTCCACGTGGGGGAGTGTAGGGGGGCCTTGCCCCTCCTGCGAGGTCCGGGGGAAAGTAGGCCTCTGGTGGGGGTTTAGGGGCGAAGTCCCTGAAGGAAAACTTTCCTTGTAAATGTATATTGTAATTTCATAGTAAATCTAGACCGTTCATTATAAGGTCGCAAATATGACTCTAGAAGTTATGTTAGGGTTTTTCTCCCTAGAAGGAAACACTCTTTTATGAGGGAAATGTATTG
The DNA here is from genome assembly GCA_009831015.1 of Picea engelmannii. Lineage (NCBI taxonomy): Eukaryota > Viridiplantae > Streptophyta > Pinopsida > Pinales > Pinaceae > Picea > Picea engelmannii. Next base: position 261,248 of record ML786122.1, read on the forward strand.
CGGCTATGTATCATTGTAAATATTGTATTATGAGTGAGGAGACTGTGAGAGAAAGAAGAGGAAGTTACAGCAGGTGTGATGTAGGTTGTATCCCTTCATTTGTTGGATAATAATAAAGGAAGGACCTGGAAATTTCTCTGGTGGATGTAGCCCACACTGGGTGAACCACGTATATTTATGTCTCTATTCTATTGTGTATCTTATGTGTTCTATTTCCGCATTTGTTTTATTTCCACATTTGTTTTATTTCCGTAATTGTTTTATTTTATTTCTCTGCGATCCTGTTTTTTCTAACACATATGCTAGCCACCTAGGTGAAACAAGGAAACAAACATAACTCCATGAGCCAGTGATCCATTATCCAATTTCAACCAATGATCCTCATCCACATGCATATTAAATTAAGCACTACACTTCTAATTAAACAAGGACACACATACCCCATGGATGTGATGAGTTGAGTTTATATGTAGTAGAAAAAGAAATATGAGAGGAGTTGTTGGGATGTTATCTATGGACATGCTCATCATCATCGTGGTCCAGATCATTTTCTCCATTGTGGGCCATGAGACATCATATATTCTAGTTACCCCTAGGCATGGGGGGTAACATCTGGATCCAACATGGGGACATGTGCTCACTATAGAGCACATGATAACCTCAACATCTATTGTTATCCAAGACCTGCAATCAAGCACCCACTTCTAACAACACTAACACTTTAGAAGTATAGACCAGTGGATGTGATCCACCGGGGTTAGTAGTAAATCAAAAACCATGCTAGAGAAGAAAATGTTCACTACAATTATACATGATAAAGTAATGTTGAACAATTCAAGTTCCTAACATGGATGAAAAATATACAAATGAAAATGCAATGTATGTGAAAGAGAATGCAAGACTATACTAGCATGAATGCATTATGCAATCATATATAAAAATGCAATGCATGATGAAAATTGCCTACCTAACCTAATGATACATATCAATTGAAACACTAGGTATAATCATATAACCAATGAATCTACCCTATAATTCCATCAAATCCAAAAATTATACCTTTGTGCTTAGTTATCAACCACAACAAAAATATATCACACACAAGATAATCATGAGTCAGGACAACCACTAGAACAAAGTCAAAAATACAATTGAGCTCAATAGAGTGGGAGGGAGGAACATAATTATGATGAGGTACATTCCCATATGATTTCTCAATCCATCTCTGAGTAGGGTTGTGATAAGATGAAGGATTGTAGGGTTGGCATAAAGGCTCTTAAGGGTGACTATCTTGACTCTCATTACTCCCCGAGATTTGAGATGGAGTGAAAATAAATCTGAAGGATGCTCGATGCTCACCCAAGGATGGGATGGATGAAGACTTGGACATGGGTGAAGATCTCAAGAAAAAAAAATTCTCACGACGTAGGGATTGTTCATCTTTTATGTGAAACTGGAAATCCTTGCAACAAACCATAGGTTGAAAATACCCTAGCCCCATAGGAAAATCACTATCAGGAGGAAAAATCCCAATTGCATATTTAGAAAAATAGCAAGATGAAAAAAGAGATGGATAAAAACTCTCATTATGAAAATATTCTTTGGGCAAGTCATGGCCTCATCTTCATCAAAGTTAGAGCATAAAAGTGGTTGAAAATTTTCTTCGTAGAATAAATCCAGGTGCTCTAAATAATATGTATCAAAAAGTCTAGGATATGACTGGAAACCATCATGAGAGTGTTTTGGATATTCAACATGTTATCCTTCATCAAAGTGTTCTTCAATAGGTTCACAAGGAAGCTTGTGTTCTACTTCGTGAACTTAGTGATCTTCCTCATGAGCTACCTCTTCAAGTTCTCATTCTTTAATCAAATATTCATTGTTTTCAAGGGAATCATGAGGTGATTCTTGCTCCTCCTCAAAGGTTTGGTGACCCTACTACTAAATTTCTTCCTTAGGTTCTTTCCTTGGAGGTGTGTGATCTTCAAGACTCCCAACGAAGGCAAGCTCAAGATATGGACTGTCTTCGTCAATAAATTCTGATTTGTTCACTTTATTGTCTCGAGGGTGAATTTGGTCAAGATATGTTCATTTTGAATCATCCCATTCTTCTTTATGTATATCAAACTCTAGTATCTTGGATAAAACCCAAGGATGATTGTATTTATCTCATGTGATCCCACATAGTTTTTTTCCTCCACAATATTCTCTAGTGAGTTTCTCTTCTACCTCATCAGTGGGATTATGATCATACTTTTCAACTATGAGGTCATGTTCCTTTCATCTTTTTGTAAAAAGTTGAACCAACAGATGTACATCTTTGCAGTGATCAACCAATTTCTTGAAAAACTTCTTATCTTCTCTAATGCTTAACTTCAAACTTTGGGAGAAGTCTTCACATCGTTCTTGTTCTTCACTAATTTCTTCATCTTATTCAATGGTTTCTACTTCTTGAAGGGATGCCATAAAATATTGAAGAGTGTCCTCATATGTTTGAGACCTTGGGCCCCAATGTTCAAGAAACTTCTCAATAAGATCTGTGAGATAAGATATATCCTTTGGTTTACAAAAATGCTTGCACCAGTCTCGTAGATTTAATGGCAAGGAACATATAAATAATTTTATTAGCACATCTTCATGTATCACTTTCACTTTCCACACATATTTCAAGAATGTTGCAACATGGGTGATTGTTGAAGATTTATTACCTTCAAATGTTGGAAAAATATGTGACCATTCCAGAGTGCATTTGTTAGGGTATCCAAGAATTTTTCCAAAATCAATAGAAGGATATATTTCATTAAAATCCCATGGTTCCATGATTCCATCACTTAATAAGAGTCTTTAAAGTGTCTACCACTATCACCTAAGTCGAGACTTCCCTAATTTTAGTTATGGAAGGAGTTCCACTACAAGGGAGGATTCCCCGGTGACCTCAAGGGATCAAATAGCAATATTAGTCGAGCCTACAACCACTTATCCTGGTCACCTTAAGGTTAGGTCTAGGTCTTGTAGAGGAAATGATGGTAATGAGCTAAAATATGATCTCCTAGACACTAGATGATCAATAATTACAATGGTTGTTGCAAATTACATCAATAAACAATTGTACAACAACAATTAATATTTTGAAACAACAACAAGAAATGGTACTCATAAATTTAGCAATTTAGCATGAAAAACAATCCTTCAACATGTACAATATTATCCAATTGCTAGATGAAATGTTTTAGTATCTTAAGCCACTTTTCCAAGTATGTATGCAGCAAATTAATGTAAAAATTGGTGGTTGTAGAAACGTTTTGTAACAAAATAATGAATAACTTTTTTTTAATAAAATTAGGGATAGGGAAGTTAGTAGGATTGTTAAAAAAGTGAGAATACTAATTTTAAATGCAATTTTCACCACTGGAATAGTTTTAGACTATTGTCATTGTATTTTAGGGCTTATGGAATCAAGCATGCAATACCTTGAATGTTAACTAGATAAATAAGAAGGATGAGGTCTAAACCCTAAGGTGCAAACTCTCTTGGTCCTTAGGAATAGACCTTCAAGAAAATGATCCCTAGGGTGCAAACACTCTTGGGCCCTAGGTGTCATTTTATCTCTTGTAAATAAACTAGGTCAAGGATCAAAAACTAAGACTAAAACCCTAAGGTGAAATCAATTTTGGGCCTTATGTTCTTAACCTTAGCAAATAATGCTTTCACAAAACTTGGACAACAAAGCATATGAAGGAGAAAAACATTTATGTCTCCTTCCTAGGGTTTCACCAAGAAAAAGTAACATGCAACAAGACAATATTTAATGCTTTAAACATTATCAATGACATGAAATTGCATAAATTACTTACTTCTTCAATGTTTCTAGTAAATATAAAACCCTAGTTGCAATAATACATCATACAATAATGCAAAGAACATCCAGAAAGATCCTTCTCCAAATATAGTGCATGAGATCCAAGAGACAAAAGAGAAAGACTAACAAACTTTTATAAAGTTGCACCACTACAAATGAGTGAGGAAGTGATGATGAAAATTAGAGGAGTGATAGACTTATTTATAAGGAAACCATAGTGCTCCAAAAGTCACGAAATGTGAAAAGACATGTCTCTCAGTGGGGCCAATCCCTCATATTTGACTTTACAAATGTCAAAAATAAAAAATAATACATAAATGGTCACACGTGCGGTGATGTCATCCCCCAAATGGGCTAGGACGGCCTCTACAAGGCCACATGTCATCGCATGAGGTGGAATAATGCTACATCCCATATCAAAGTCATCACTAGCATCCAAGTGGAAGAAAAACCCATCATATATATCAAACCCTACCATGATGTCATCATATAAATGCTCAGTGTCTAAGGTGCAAGGGGGTGGCGTCCAAAGACGAGAAGGTTTTGCATCATCTTTGGGTGTACTCCAATCATATCCCTATGAAATGTCCTCCATCCATTCCAAAATATCCTCTGGCGTGTAGAGCCCAGGGTGTGGGATTTCTGCCCATATTTGTACCACTATGACCAAATTTCTCATAAATCAAGCCCATATATCCATCATCCAAGGTCCTGAAGATATGAGACCCAAAATTTGAATTTTTCAAGTCACTATGTGACTCTTCTCTCTACATCACACGTGCCATATCCTGCAATAAAGGCACAACATCCTGGGTGAAAACCTGAGCATCCTTCAAAGAACCAAGTTAGGGTCATTCAAATCAAAATAAAATATGAAATCAAGTAAACCAATGTTCATAAGACATAGTAGTCCCTAAATTATGCAAACTAATTTGTTACTTAATATATAAGCCACATGAACAATTCACTTCAGTATCCCCTTCAAATATCACACCAGCTGAGGACTTTGTGTAAGTTGGAAAGTTTGAATATGGGAGAGCCTTCATCAAACCCTATTAGGTGTGCCAACCAAAACAGTGAAAGAAAAGACTCAGGTAGAGGAATATTTCCTAAGGGAAACAATGAAATAAATGAACCCTTCAAGAGTAAATGTGATAGTTGTACATTTTGGGCTTACTTCATGGCTTATGGTGTCAATGAATCGATTTCTACGAGCACCTTTGTGGAGGGTGTTCCTGCTCTTGAGTTACCACTTTCTAAGAACTACGTTTTTCCAAATCCCTTTACTTTCCTTTTTATATGTTCTCTTATCATATTTGCATGTCCCCTTTTATATTGTTCAAATCTATAAAATCACTACTTGGGACTAGGGTGAACGCGAAAAGGTTAGTGCTCAAGTTGGACCGGATTTTGAGAGTCCTTTGTTAATATTCCTTTCTTTCTTTAGCATCATTATTTTATTATTTTTAGGAGTGGCTACAATCAACCTCTAGTAATTTGGCCCCTCTTCTCATGAGAGTATGGACCATGACCCATTACTGAAGTTTAGTACACTTCGACAGACTCGAGGATAGAAAGTGTTAAGTATTGTAGGGAAAGGAACGACCCCACAATAGTACCCCTTTTCCCTAGGCAGTGACAACATGGTACTAGGGCACAGATGTTGGTCACCAAGGTGAAACAAGGAAAAAAACATAACTTCGTGAGCCAGTGATCCATTATCCAACTTCAACCAATGATCTTCATGATCCACATGCCTAGTAAATTAAACACAACACTTTGCATGAAAGAAGGACTAACATACCTCATGGTGACACTGGATTACCATCTCCCATACACTTAGTTGAATGGATTTGATGAGCTTGGATGATCTGTAGTAGAAAAGGAAGTCTAAGGGGAGTTTTTGGATTTCTCTATGTGGACATGCTAATCATCATCATGGTCGAGATCATTGTCTCCATTTTGGGCCATGAGACATGATCTCTTTTAGTTATCCCTAGGCATGGGGGGTAACATTTGGCTCCAACATGGGCACATGTGTTCACCATATTGCACATGAGAACCTCAACATATCTAGTTTTCCAAGACCCGCAATCATGCACCCACTTCTAACAACACTAATACTTCAGAAGTATAGGTTGGTGGATGTGATCCACCGAGGTTAGTAGTAAATAAAAAATCATGCTAGAGAAGAAAATTTTCACTACAACTATACATAATAAAGTAATGATGAGAAATGCAAGTTCCTAACATAGATGCACAATATACAAATGAATATGCAATGTATGTGAAAGAGAATGCAAGACTATACTAGCATGAATGCATGATGCAATCATATATACAAATGCAATGCATGATGCAAATGCCCTACCTAAACTAATGCTACATATCAATTGAAATGCTAGGTATAATCACATAACCAGTGAATCCACCCCATCGTTCCATGAAATCGAATTTTTTTGCATATGTGCTAAATTATCAACCACAACAAAAATATATCGTGCACAATATAATCACGAATTAGGACAATCACAATAGCAAAGTCTAAAATAAAATTGAGTTCAAGAGGGTGGGAGGGAGGAACATAATTATGTTGAGGTACATTCCCACAAGATTTCTCAATCCATATCTAAATAGGGTTGTGATAAGATGAAGGCTCATAGGGTTAGACTAAAGGATCTGAAGTTTGACTATATTGGCTCTGATTACTCCTTGAGGTTTGCGATGGAGTGAAAATGAATATGATGGACACATGACGATCATCCAAGCATGGGATGGATGAAGACTTGGACATGGGTGAAGATCTTGGCAAAAAAAAAATTATCACAGCACAGGGCTTGTTGGTCTTCTATGTGAAACTATAAATCCTTGCAACAAACCATAGGTTGAAAATAGCCTTGCCCCATAGGAAAATCACTATCAGGAGGAAATATCCCAACTATATCTTTAGCGGAAGAGCAAGATGAAAAAGGAGAAGGTTGGAAACTCTTGTCATGAAAATCATGCTCTAGGAAATTCATGGCCTCATCTTCATCAAAGTTAGATTATAAAGTTGGTTGAAAATATTCTTCATAGAATAGATCCAGGTGCTCTAAACAATATGTATGAAACCACCCAAGATATGACTAGAAACCATCATGAAAGTATTGTAATAAGTCATCCCTAGGCGATTGGAGCAAGTTGGTGATCATGTCATATTCATGTTTCCAGAACTTTGCATCATAAACATATTGTTTTTCTAAAGGAACCACTTCTATATTCCTCATTCTAGAATAACCCTCAATGTCATAAATGTGATGTCCATAAAAAATGGAACAATTCATGTACCATTTACATCTCCCAATATGTCAATATTTTGTATCACATCAACACCTTTATTATAGCATGAAGGGTCTAATGTATCCAAGGGTTCCTTCATAACCTCTTCACTTTCTGAATCATGAAATGAAGCAACATCAAAAACTTGGAAAGGAGTACAAGTTATCATGTTCCCTTCTTCGCATACAAAAGGAATGGAAGATCGGATGACTTCATATTCAATAGATAGAGGAGAAAATACCGACGTCTTTTCTTCATGAGGGGCCTCTTTGTGATTTGGATATTCAACATGGCATGCTTCATCAAAGTGTTCTTCAATAGGTTCACAAGGCATATCATGTTCTACCGCATGTGCTTGGTGATCTTCCTCATGAATTACCTCTTAAGGTTCTTGTTCTTTAATCAAATATTCATTGTTTTCAATGGAATCATGAGGTTATTCGTGCTCCTCCTCAAGGGTTTGATGACCCTCCTCATAAATTTCTCCTTAGGTTCTTGTTGGAAAATCATTTTGGAGGAGAAGAACTAATTTTTGGAGCTACGCCATAGAACTATGAAGGGTGCGGTGTGAAGGGTGCAAGTCAAATGACGCACTTAATAGGATAAAAGCAACATGCAGGCACAAAAATAGGAAAAGCAGTAGTTCAGTGGTAAAGAGGGGAAAAGAAATAGTTCAATGCTAAAGCAGGTAAAAGCAGAAGTCATCAGTAAAGAATGGAAAGCATCATATCAACGCTAAATCAAGAAAAAAAGTTATGCCCCGTTAGGGTTTTTGGGGTAAGTTGTTATTAGGGGTTTTACCCCTAATTCTATGTATACATATGAAAAGGGTTGGGCAAGATGAGGTTGGATGCTAGGAAGAGATTAGGCTAAAAGTAAGATATTAGGTCGAGAGATTAGCATGCTTATGATCGAGAATATATGATTAAGGTTGTGGAGAGAGTTTGTAGAGATAGGCTTGCACTGCAGAGGGACTAGGATATACTGAGGATTATAATATGTTGAATCTATTGTAAGCATAGTGCAGAGGCCTAAGGTGATTACTGCATGAATATTGATATAGAAACCAATAGGTGTGGACATATCCCAAGGATTGGGTGAACCACGTTAAAATCATGTATTTGAATATGTCATATTGATGTGATTGTATCGATGTTATATTTATGCATGTTCGTATACATCTAATTAATATTTGATTGATGTGCAATAATAATGAATATTTAGGTAGGTTGGTTATGTGGTGATTCATGTTATACTATTTCTTCATGCTAAGGTTTATGGTACTGAATGGATCTTAGAGGGGTTAATATTGAATAATTGTTATGGTAAAAGTAATGAAATTTTAGGTAATGGAAGCCACACATAGGGTGTTGACTGATAAAAGGATGTTGAATAAGGATAATGTGCACAAGGTGAATAAGTATTAATGGTTATGTTGAGAGCCTCCCATCCCATCATCCCTATAAAAACTTGGTTCTTGTAGCCCCAATAGCTGCCTCGGGTGAGACTTCACTTGCATGAAGGTGATGATGAAAGGGTCGGTATCTAAAGGGTTTTTTGGTTGAACGATTTGAACCTAGGGTATTATAACCACACACCAACAAATGGTTCCATTGTAGAGACCCAGAATATGTAATTGAGGGAATGTTTTGGAGACCGACTAAGAAAGATATCCTCAAATGGATGGAAAGAAAGGAGTGAGAATTTTCCCAAGGAGAGAATATAAACCCTCGGATCAACGATGAACAATGGTTGAAAAGGTATGTGTGCATAGATCTACATCATATTGTTTTTGTTGAATTTCTGAATATTTTACATGAATGGTTGAAAAGGTTAGAGTAGAACACTAGAAGATAACGAATTGTATCTCTGACGAATTGGACCTTGAGTTGGTAAGACAATTGAATTATGTAATCAATACTACTTTGTGCACAGTTGAGTTTTGGTTGAATAGCATATTGGGGGGATATATTACGAAATTTGCAGTGGATTGTACCCAGTTATATAGTGTTGCAGAAAGGTATTTCTTCAAGGTTTCGCATGGAAGGATTCTGAAAGCATTGGGTACCTAGATAAATATGTTGTTATGAGAAAAATGTGTGATGACGATGGAATCTAATTGCTAGGCGGCTTCGTTCACATAGGGAAACTGGGGGCTGACCAAGGGATGGTTTGAAGGTAGGAAGGAATGAAGGAATGAAGAAAGAACTAAATAAGGAAGGGAGGGACTGATGATGCAGAGAAATGAAGAAGGTGTATCAGAAGAGGAATACGAATTTGGAGTACTGCATAGTGGAAGAAGATACAAGAGGTTGAAAATTGGGGCTAAGAAAGGAGAGTTGCACAGTGAATACGAGAGGAGAGAACCTCATGCAATCATCTGGATTGTATAAATATCGGGCACAGAAGGAGAGGGAGAGGATCCTCAGTTCAATCCTATAATATAAGAATCATTAATTCATACTGGTATTGGATCCTCCCTTGAACCCATGACCCCATGTGTGTCACCTGGATTTGAGATAACATTTGAAGATTTTTCAAAACCACTTATAGTTAGTGGAGAAAGTCAAAATAGTGGTAGCTAGAGAAGTGGAAGTAGTGTGTTCAATTAGAATCATCCAGTAACATCAGGGGGAGGTACTACACAAAATACCATGGAAGGGGTAGACAATACATTGAGAATCCCTGATTTCCAAGAAGTTGGGTCGAAGGACCTAGAAAAACATCTATTTGTATGTGAGACAATTTGGGCTATGAAGAATGTTCAGAATGAGGTCACAAAGATTGCACAGTTAGAAACAACATTTATAGGTTGTGCATTAGTTTGGTACATGACACTGCAAAGTACTACACCAGCAGGTCAAGCGAGAACATTGGAAGAAATTTGTCAAGCGTTAATAAAATAATTCAAGAATTTGAAATCTGAGTCACAATACATTACAGAATTGAAGGAAATCAAAAAAGTCTAGAATGAGTCATTTTGGGACTATGATCAAAGATTTAAGGATTTGATGGGTAGATTGACATTTCAATTTCCATATCAACAACACAGAGAATGGTTTATTGTAGGACTATTACCACACATTCACTACCTGTTGATACAACAGAAGGTTGCATCTCAGCTTGAATCTTTGGAGATTGCAATGAAGTTGAAGGCATCTCCCATAGGGGATGGTGGGGGGATGGATCAAGTCCAAACACAGTTAATTTCCTTAAAAATCCAATTAGCAGATCTTACAAAATAAAAGGAGAAGAGGGAACATATATGGTGTATCACATGTAGGATTGAAGGCTAGCATAAGGAAAAATTCTCATCCTTTGCGCAATATTTGGTGACAAGAGCACTGAATCCATTACCAGGAGAAGGGTATTGTGAAATATGCAAGAAATGAGGACATCATCCGCATAATTTTCCACTGTTGCAGAAATACTAGAGTACAGCCCAGAATTTATTTTTTAACTTTTGCAAGTTCGTAGGGCACAAAGAGAAGGATTGTCGTGCACTCAACCTAATGAGAGAGAGAACTTCAAATATGTATAGAATTCAAGAGGAAAATATTGCGACAGAAGGAGGATTTCCACAGTATAAAAATCAAAGAGGCTTTATTCCAGGAGTTCGAGGAGAATTTGGAAAATTTCATGGCAGAGGGGGTTTTGGTAGAGGAGGTAGAGGACCAATAATATGCTACAATTATAATCAATTGAGACACTTATCTTTTGACTACCTGAATCCTTGTATAACATGCACATATTATAGAGCATTGAATCATGCGATAGAATATTGTTCGCAACTACTTACAAAGTGGCAGGAAACAGGAAATCAGAACCAGAATTTGAATCATAACGTACAAAAGATATCAGTAGATAAGTGCGACGAAGGACCTAGAATAGTCGATGTCATGCACGGAGAAGCTAGGACAGGGGCTGATAAATGGACATAGATGTAGAAATGGGTGAGTAAATCAGTAGGACCCATGCCAACATTTGACCCACAGAAAGAAAAAGAGATGTATGGAAATCATCTGCACCTCATGTGGTTGGCATCGTTCTACGATAATACTATCCCGTAAAAGCCACTTCAACAGATAAGTACTTTGAAATAATTTTTGAAAGTTTTCTTATAATTGATGAAAGATGAAACTATGTTGAATGCATTGTGTGGAATGATTTATCATTGCACACAAGAAAGGGAAGTTCCTACTACATAAAGGGTAGTGAATCAGGTACTGCGTAAAAAGAGGATAAGCAGAGAGTTCAGATTGAATGTGTATATTTGAGAATATGACATGGATAATGTTATTTAGATTTGGGTTCTGATGTAAATGTTTTACCAAAGAAAACATGGGAAATGATGGGGAAGCCTAAGATAATTTGGTCTCTCGTCTAATTAAGATTGGTGAACCAGCAAAAGATAGTACCAATTGGTTGATTGTTAGCAGTGCCTGTGAATATAGACGGGGTGTGCAATATAAAAGATTTTGAATTCATCGATATCATGGATGATATTCATCCATATCCAGGATAATGAGGCTTGAATGGGCCTTTGAAAATTAGGTGATTATTAATCTTAAGAGAAGGGAAATGATCTTCAAGGTAGAGGACTTGAAGGTCATTTCACCATTAGATCCGAAAGAAGGAAAGAGATACATAGAAACATCTAAAGAGAATGAAATCGATAACCTGTATGGTCAATGTTTCATAGAAACCTACTCAGGAGACCTAGCTAAAGAAAATACAAACAAATCTTATCAAGAAAAGGGCGAGAGATTCAATATGGAAGAATGAGAAAATATATTCACACTACTCCAATGAGTTGATCAATGTATGAATACAATGAATGGGTGATATACACTCATATAGGAAAGAACATTCCATAGTTAAGAAAAGCGGAAAAAAAAATAGTGAGGTTTTTCCTAGGAATGCATGCATAATAGTGATGGTCTAAAATAGAAATAGCTTCATTTAAGTACCACTGAACTAGTGAGTCGAAAATAGAAATATTTTCAACACCCCCCCTAAACATCACTATGGAGTAATAAAAAATGAGTCCCGACAAATAGGCCATATTAGGTACTCATGTACAATGCAACTAATGAACACTAAATAAAAAATGAGGGAAGAGGGAAAACCACATAGGAACAAAACCCACCTAAAAATACAATGTATAAAAAAAATAAAAGGAAGTTGCTAGGAAACTATGTTCTTCACTCCAAGAGGATCCCACAAAGTCTAAAACTTCATCCTAGTGAAGGTCTTGGTGAAGATGTCGGCAGTCTAGTCAAAGGAAGGAAAAAACTGCAAATCAATGATCCTGTCATGTACTAGATCTCTGATGAAATGCATGTGGACCTCAATGTGTTTGGTTCATGGCCATTGTATTGTATCTTTGCAAAATATCAATGTACTATTATTGTCACACCATATGACAGTCGAACAGTGAAACTGGATACCAAGATTGATAAGGAATTTTTGAAGCCAAAGTGTTTGAATGACATAGTTGACTACTCCTCTGTACTCAACCTAGCTAGAAGATAAAGCAATGATTGATTGCTTCTTACTTGATCAACAAATAGGGCCTAAAAAAAAACTAAGAGTGTACCCGAAAGCGGACTTGTGATATTTTCAATCGCCAACATAATTTGAATCTATGAAGCCTATGATATCCAATGCACAACCAGCTGCATAGTGAATCCAAAAAATCATGGTGCCATGAACATATTTGAGGATGCATTTGGAAGCCTTCCAGTGTATATCATGGGGCTCCTGCATGTATCTAGAAACTACTCCTACTGCATATGAGATATTCATATGCGTGTGGGTGAGATATATAAGAATCCCCACCAACTTTCGATACAAAGTGTTGTCCACTAATGGTGTATCCCCACCATCCTCAAGTCTGATCCCATATAAGAAGGCTGTAGGTGTAGACTTATAGTCTGTCATGTGGAGCCTAACCAGAAGATCCCTGACATACTTAGCCTAAGAAATTTTGATACCATAAACAACCTGAATAATCTCAAGACCAATAAAGAAATGAAGTGGCCCCATGTGCGTCATAGAGAACCTATCATGTGAAATCTCTTTGACCACAGTAATGGTTGAAGCAGAGCTACCGGTAATCAAAAGATCATCAACATAGAGTATTAAAATCATCAAAGATTCATTATTCCTCATCATGTAAACATTTTGTTAGCCCTAGAAGTCACCTTCAGATTGCATAGAAGGTAATCCCATTACCCATCAGTTTATACAGTAAATGTAAATGAATTTTAGGTGGTCAAATGGAGAAGACTCAATGATAATAATGTTCTAACTCAGAAATCTGGACTAGCATGCATAAGAAATTGAGGTCTGGAATCAACTTCAGTCAGTAAGTTGGAGTAAGGGTGAATAGAGGGAAGACTTTGGTGAGGAGAGTGTAGAGGTATGTCGTGGACATCAGGTCTTCCAGCATCCTAAGGAGGAAAAACTTAAACACAAGATCCTCTTGAATTCAAATTTCAAAGAAACTAAAAGAAATTATAACAGCACTATAATCAAACATTCATCATAATACAGTTACAACAATTCATGTGAATCAGTCAATCATGAACTCGCTCAGTATCAGAGGAAAATAAGATGGAGCAAGAAAGTTGACTTCGATTAACCAAGATGTCTCAAAAAAAAATACATAACCAGAGAACCAGTGTTCTTCATAAAAATATTACAATAGCAGGGAGCCTAGCTCAACCATTCGACCTTAACAAAATATAAAAACTGCCTATATATACTAAAAATGTTGCAACCACCAGGAATGTGATCGGACCCCTGCATTCAAATTTTCCAGTTGACGCCTACTCTATCAACCTATGCAGGCCTCCTCATGTCAGATGTGAGTCAGGCGCAGTTATGTTCTTTAGAGGAAAATCTGTCCATAAGGAAGCTTCGGATTGACAGTCTACCTTCACGTCTTCTCTCTAGATGTTTTCCATTTATGGGGTGAGATGAGGTCTCAACTGCTGCCCCCATTTCCATTAACTGCCTTTTCTCGGGATTGCGACACGGCTTAATGCTCAGGGGACGGCCACATGCTGCTCTTGGATAGGATGTTATATGAGCATGTGATTGTGGGGCCTCTCAAAGGTGGTTTGGATTTAGACCACTTTTGGGCCCGCAATCCATCTCCCTTTGCCACGTATCGCTCTTGACTTACCATGGTTTCAATTGCGGGACCACTCAAGAAAATTATTGACCGAGCATGTTGTGTTCCCACAATGGACTGTGGTCGTCGATATCATGATCTTGGATGAGGCTTCATGATCAGCGACTCAAATCTTCCCCCTCCAAATCAATGGATTAGACCTTCCCTTTCAAAACAACGACCGATATTTGCTTCGCAGATCGACCTTCGGGCCTTTCAATAGTCAAACTTTATTTTCTCCAAGAAAATTCTCCAGAGCTAGGGATCTGATGACATGTGGCTCTTGTTGATCAATGAATCAAATCCATTTCGGGACTTCGACGCTTTTCTCATTTTAAAATTCCCCAAGTAAAACACTTAGAGTGACAAATCTGATGACACGTGGCAGCCTGGATTCAGATGGTCGAGATCTACTTCAGGACTTTGGGACTTCGATGATTTTGAATGTGAAACAAGAAGAGCTTCTCGGAGGAAAATTCACGAAGTGAGAGATTGGCTGTCGCGTGTCCTTACTGACAGATGGTCCAGACTCACTTCGGGACTTCAGGCTCCATCCCTTTGGAATTTTTACACACTTCCTACTTCAAAACTCCTTAATCTTATTTTCCCGAACACTTGGATCGAACGCCATGTACTCCCTTCAATATCAACGGCTCATCTCACTTCAGGCTTTGGCTCTTTTCATGGCACTATACTTCGTGCAATTCTGAAACTCTGAATACTCGAGGGTCGCTAATCTGATCCTCGTAGAGGATCTCCACCGTCGCAAAACTGAGCCCGCCTGTTTGTATTTTAAGCCTGAAATGAGTTGCTCTGCATGTTGCGCTTGGATGCTTCCTGTGCAGACCACGAACTTGGATGACCTGTTGCCCTTGACAACTATATGTGATAACATTTGGCTCCACAAGGGATGCCATTCTCCCTGCGATCTACCAAGAACCAGTATTTCCAGTCGCCTTCTGCATTGGGCTATGGAGTCATGCTCAAAAAACATCCTGCTTAGGATTAAATTCCGACAAGCACACTATCCTAAAAACAAAATAAAAATACATGGGCTCCAGGAGGATATTATTAATGTACATTCCTAGACTAATTGATTTTTACAAAGCGCTAGATGAAAGCAAACTTCCACCATATCCATTCAAGAAACTCCCTAGCTGCAAACTTGTTTACTCTGTCATTGATCAAATAAAAACAATGCAACTGTGACAACAAAATGATTATGCTTCTCATCTCTCCTCCCAATGTTGAAGTCAGGATAAAGATGAGCGGCTCCAATATATGAAGGAAATGCAAATCCATGTACTTCCTTACAGGTTCATAGAGAAAATGAAAAAATCCACTAGGTTGGTGACAAAAAACATGCTCTGTCTTATAGCTTCTCACACATGGTTGAATGTCTCTGGCAAGCACGGGTGAGCAAACGACTGATGCAGGCTGACTGATCCCAGGTGATGGTTTCTCATTTGTAGGCTCTGGGTAGGATATGAACTGCACATTTGGTTCTCCCTCTTCTTCTTCATGACTCTCCCAAGGATCATAATCATAATCATCATAAACATGAACCATGGGAAAGCTCTGCTCTTTTTCTTCTGTAGGCACAGAATGGCAAATTTCCACACAATGTATAAAGTAAAAATATATGTGGTATGCTCCTGGAAATCCTCAAAATATGAAACATATGATTCCATGTATATAGCCACAGGATCATGAATCATGTGACAGAATCCTGGCTACTTTAGAAGACCAGGTTGCTCTTCTATAAATGCCTCTCTGCTTGCAAGTAAAAAACCTCCTTGCTCCTTCGAAAACAACTCTCGATCATCAGCAGTTGCAATCTCTTTTCCTTGTTGTTGTTCTATCTATGATTCATAATCACTATCTTCTTGCTCAAAATTTGAAACTTGTTGACAGTCTTCTTCCTTAGGCACATGCAATTTTTCAAGATATGCTTGCATACAAACCCCCTTGCTAGCCCTGATGTTCTCTTTGACTTCTTCATCATCTTCAAACAGGTGTCTTAACGATGAGTATTTCCTCGAGAGAGAGAGAGAGAGAAGGACCAGCTCTGGATGCTGAGCCATGACATAGTACACCATGGCATCAGTCTCTGTGGGTCTGATATCCATAGGCATACTATGATAAGCACTGTAAAACCTCTTGTTGAAGATAGACAAGGATTCCTCTTCCCCTCTCCTCAAGGCATTAAACTCAAACCAGTATTGATAAAGGGACTTGTTCTCACCCCAACACTTTAAAAATACATGGCATAGTTCGGTCCAGGAGCCAATAGAACCGACTTCCAGACATCTAAACCACACAGCAACATCTCCAGATAGGGATTGTGAGAGCAGCCCCATGATAACATCATCATGAACAATCTCAAACTGGTTAACAAAGTTCTCAAAGGTCCCCAAGTGCCTCTCAGATGTAACATGGTCTTATCCAGGAAACCGAGGAAGATACTTAAAGGAATCAAGAGGATAAGGGTTAAGGTGATATGGCAACCTCAGAGGTTTAAACAACTTATTTCTGATTCTAATTTGAAAAGCAGTGGGTTGATCATGAGGATCAATGAGTTGATGGCAAGTCTTACTAGGAATAACGGAGGGTAACGATATTTGAGAAAATTGTGAATTATTTTCAACCTCCTCAGGGCTACAAGGGTGATCAATTTCAAGAGGAGATGCAATACAGATCTCACTTTTATGAATAGGCAGAGGTGAAGACACGAGATCGGTATCTACAACACAAGAAGAGGGCATGTTTTCTTCTTCCAAGGATGGATAAATAAAGGAAGGCCTATTATCATCTGAATTGACAAAGCATAGGATAATCCTCTTTATATGTGAAGGGAAAGAGAGAAATGAATTTATAAACAAGAACATGATTTCATGAATAAAGCTCATAAACTGACGCCTGGTATTCCCCTTCGGTATGGTCATCTTTCTGTCGACAAGATCCTCCCTGGTGGAGTCTTTGATTGTGAATTCACCAGGTGCAAGTTGCAATCTTCAATGGTTCTAATGTCTGATGCACCTTCAGAATCATAAGCTCATTGTCATTCTATCCCAGGTAGAAGTCTTCAATTCTTTCCCCGGCAACAACACCAGAACTTTTAGCACTAGAAGTCACCTTCAGATTGCATATAAGGTAAGCCCAGTACCCATCAATTTATACAGTAAATGTAAATGAGTTTTAGGTGGTCAAATGGATAAGACTCAATGATAATAACATTCTAACTCAGAAATCTGGACTAGCATGCATAAGCAATTGAGGTCTGGAATCAACTCCAGTCAATAAGTTGGAGTAAGGGTGAATAGAGGGAATACTTTGGTGAGGAGAGTGTAGAGGTCTATCATGGACATCGGGTCTTTGAGCAGCCTAAGGAGGAAAAACTTAAACACAATATCCTCTTGAATTCAAATTTCAAAGAAACTGAAAGAAATTATAACAACACTATAATCAAACATTCATCATAATACAGTTACAACAATTCATGTGAATCAGTCAATCATGAACTCTCTCAGTATCAAAGGCAAATAAGATGGAGAAAGAAAGCTAACTTAGATTAACCAAGATGTCTCAAAAAACAAATACATAACTAGAGAACCAGTGTTCTTCATAAAAATATTACAATAGAAGGGAGCCTAGCTCAACCATTCGACCTTAACAAAATATCAAAACTACCTATATATACTAAAAATGTTGCAACCACGAGGAATGTGATCAGACCCCTGCATTCAAATTTTCCAATCGACACCTACTTTGTCAGCCAGTGTAGGCCTACTCATGTCAGATGTGATCCAGGTGTAGTTATATGCTTTACAGGAAAATTTGTTCATAAGGAAGCTTCGGATTGACATTTTGCCTTCACGGTCGCTATCTTCATTATTTCTATTTATGGGGTAAGACGAGGTCTCAACTACCGCCCCCATTTCCATTAGCTACCTTTTCTCGAGATTGAGACATAGCTTAATGCTCAGGGGATGGCCACGCGCTACTCTTAGATAGGATGTTATATGAGCACATGATTGTGGGCCCACTCAAAGGTGGTTTGGATTAAGACCTCATTTGGGCCCGCAATCCATCTCCCTTCACCACGAATCTCTCTTGACTTACAATGGTTTCAATTGCAAGACCGCTCAAGAAAATTATCACCCGAGCATGTTGCATTCTCACAATGGACTGTGGTTGTCGATATCATGATCTTGGATGAGGCTTCACGATCAGCGGCTCAAATATTCCCCCTCCAAATCAATGGATCAGATCTTCCCTTTCAAAACAACGGCTGAGATTTGCTTCATGGATCGGCCTTCGGGCCCTTCAATAGTCAAACTTTATTTGCTCCAAAAAAATTCTTCGGAGCTAGGGATCTGATGACACGTGGCTCTTACTTATCAACAGTTCAGATCCATTTCTGGCCTTCAGGACTTCGGCACTTTTCTCATTTTAAAACTCCTGAAGTAAAACTCCTAGAGTGACATATCTGATGATGCATGGTGGTATGGATTCAGATGGCCGAGATCTACTTCGGGACTTCGGGCCTTCGAGACTTCAACACTTTTGAATGTGAAACATGAAGAGCTTCTCGGAGGAAAATTCTCGAAGTGAGAGATTGGTTGTCACATGTCCCTGCTGACGAATGGTCCAGACTCACTTTGAAACTTCAGGCTTCAGCCCTTCGGAATTTTTACACACTTCCTACTTCAAAACTCTTGAAGCTTATTTTCCTAAACACTTAGATCAGACGCCACGTGCTCCCTTCAAGATCAACGAATCATCTCACTTTGGGCTTCTTCTCTTTTCATGGTGCTATACTTCGTGCAATTCTGAAACTTTGAATACTCGGGGGCCACTAATCTGATCCTCACAAGGGATCTCCACTGTTGCAAAACTGAGCCCGCCTGTTTGTATTTTAAGCTCGAAATGAGTTGCTCTACATGCTGCACTTGGATGCTTCTTGTGCAGACCACGAACTTGGATGACTTGTTTCCCTTGACAACTATATGTGATAACACATTGCAATCATATTTACATCTAACAAAATCATGTGAAAGCATATAAGAATCCATCTTTTCATACCATGCTCTAGGTGTCTTCTTGAGTCCATAGAGTGACTTCTTCAGTCTACATACTAAAGAGGAGTTTTGAATGAACCCCGATGGTTTCTCCATATAGATATCCTCTGAAATATCATTGTGAAGAAAATCATTCTTTACGTACATCTAGTGAACTTCACATCCTTTAGTTGTTGCAATGGCTAAAACCAAGTGAATGGAGTCCATTTTTTCTACAAGAGAAAAGGTATTATCATAATATATCCCATGAATCTGTTGAAATCCTTTTGCAACTAATCTTGCCTTGTACCTACTCACCTAACCATATGTCGTTCGCTTGTTCCTATAGACCCATTTTCATCTGACATGTTTCCTCTTTGGTGGAAGTGGAACTAGAACCCAAGTCTAATTCTATAGGAGTGAGTCATACTCCTCCTGCATGGTTTCTTCCCATAATGTATTTCCCATAGCCTCATTGTAGGTCTGTGTATCAGAATATTGAACCATATACAATTGCATGGGCATCATTGGTTTAGAAGCTAAAAATACATTAGAAGGCTCATCATGTTGAGATCAAGTCCTCCTCGAATCCAATGGATCCCCTGCAAGGTCACTTGTTTCCCAAAGTGTGGATTGTGCCAACTTGGGAATCTGTTGAAGCTATGGCATTGGCTCATCATCTGGATGTACTAAATGCTTGTATCCATGTACAAAATCCTCTGAGTCTGAATATGTAGCATATGAGTGTATGGAATCATCATCTCTGATGTCTGAAACTAATGGAAGCACAAGAGTATCTGCATGTTTCATTGGTGGTGCATGAAAAGGAATCTCCTCAAAGTGAACACTGGACTCAATGATGATTCATTCTGTAGAGGGATCAATCAACATGTATCCCTTCACATCATCTGGATATCCCACAAAGATGCAAGGTGTGCTCTGTGGATATAATTCTTTCCTATTTTCAGAAGGAATATGTGCCCATGCACGATATCCAAATATGTGGAAGTGTGTGACATATGGTTTGTCACATGTCCAAGCCTAAAATGGTGTCATGTCCTCAATAGATATATCAAGATATTTTTTCTTCATGTAAGCAGAACAGTTAAGCTCCTAAGCCCAAATCTTGGAAGAAAGAGATCGTGCATGAAACATACAACTGGTCATCTCCTTGAGAGATCTATTCTTCCTTTCAGCAACTATATTTTGTTGTGGAGTGTATGGAATTGTATGTTGCAACTAGATACCAGCCTCATGACAAAGACTCTGAACATATTTGTTGATATACTCCCCACCCCATTGCCTGCATGGAGAATCTTAACATTCTTCCCAGTTTGTGTCTCTACTACAGCTTTGAATTCTTTGATATGCTCAAAAACATCATACTTTTGTCTCAGAAAATAAACCCAAGTATAGAATGAGTAATCATCAATAAATGTAAGGACATACCTTGCTTTGTTGATGGAAAAATGTGGAAATGGACCCATGAGATCACTATGAACAAACTCCAAGGAAGAGGAGGCTATCTTTGCCTTCCCCTTTTCAAACTTCTCTTCAATATGCTTTCCAAGAATACATCCTTCACAAACCCTTTCACAAAAGTGAATGCCTTTTGACCATTCCTTGCTTGACAAGTCGTTGCATGTACCTAAAGTTTAAATGACCAAATCTCTCATGCCATACTCTACTACTATCATCATCATGTGTAAGTAGTAAAGAGGAGTCATGATCAATAAACTTAGTGAATTTATACAACCTTGATTTGTGATCTGCCTCACCAATTGCAATAATGGAATTTTTATGTATGTCAAATACAAAAATTGAATCTAATATAAATTCAACCTTTTTACCTATTTGAGTGATATGATAAACTTAGAGAAGATATATAGAAAGCTTTGGATAATGTAAAACATTCTCAAAACTTCCATTAGGGAGTTCCACTCTTCCCTCTCCTACTCCTGTTACTGGAATATCATCCCCGGTGAGAATACGAGCTCTTGAGCATGAACTCAAAGAAGTAAAAACTTCCTCTTTGGCTGCCATATGATGTGATGCACCATAATATATAATCCATGAATCAGATGAGGAATTAATTGCAACCAAAGAATGAACATTACCTTTCTTAGGAGCATGATCTTCTTCCTTATTCTTCTTGGATCCTTCAAGATTGAAGTTTCCAAGGTTGTTCTATTGAAGTACATGTGCCATAAGATCGATTTGCTTCTTCATGCATGTGGATTCTTCATGATTTGGTTTATTGCAACAAGTGCATTGTTTTCCATTCTTCTTCTTCTCTTTGGAATTTGAAGAGTCTTTGGAACCTAATGAATCCTTGAAGGGTTTGGAATATCCATCCTCTTCTTTTTGTTTCTCCTTTCTTTTCGGTTTCGATTTTTTATTGGATGACCCTTTTCCATCTTGCATGGTGAGTGCATGTGTTTTGGGTTCCTTAATTAGACCCATCTAAATGAGTGTGACACTATCATATACGTGGATTACGCTAGCTGCAAATCTGATTTCCCTCTTCTCTGGCTTGTCTAGTTTTCTCCAAGCAGCGCGACTCTGATACCATGTCAACGTTTCATGGAAACATGCACAGGAGACCTAGCTAAAGAAAATACAAACAAATATTATCAAGAAAAGGACAAGAGATTCAATATGGAAGAATGAGAAAATATATTCACACTACTCCAATGAGTTGATCAATGTATGAATACAATGGATGAGTGATATACAATCATATGGGAAATAAAATTCCATAATTAATAAAAGTGAACAAACAATGAGCTTTTTCTTAGGTATGCATGCATAATAGTGATGGTCTAAAATAGAAATTCTAAAATAGAACTAGCTTCACTTAATTACCATCGAACTAGTGATTCAAAAATAGAAATATTTCTGACATGTATAACATGATTGCACGAATGGATGACTACATTAATCTGACTGCATATGGAGAAATAAGTTGGAGAAGAATTAGCTCTTGTGCATTAGATTCAGAGGAAGGTTTGGAACACTGGAAACAAAGGATGCATGAACTATCAACCAGATGATGTGCCTGCATTACTTGATCATTGCGGTGGATTGGAACAGAGTTATGTGACCCACCCAAGTATGATGGTTTGACTGATATAGGATTTTTTGTAAAGGTGTTTGAGTTGTAAATACCCGAACAAAAAAAATTGTTGGAATTAGACATTGTATTGAAGGCCACTCAAACTAGATGGTGGGCTTCACATAAATAAGGAATAGAAGACTGATAGTAGTGTAAAATATTCATGAAAATTATATTTGGTACCCAGGTTGGGGATATTGCACAGAAATATGTAGGAGTGAGTGACCCGACAAATCATATTGCATAGTACAGAAAGATATGGAGTTTGATACCGAAGGAGGAATGGATGCATAGGTAGATAGATACATTGGATATGATCCCCAAGAACTGGTACCTGGAACTAGAGATGCACAGAGAAATAGCGAACTGGGATGAGCTCACTCAAAGGTTTAAGATAACATTTACTTTTGAAAATGAATCGTCATTAGTAGATGCAACCTTGGAGGAAAATAGAAACAAGATTTTTTCAGTAGAAGGGTCGGTGGATGTAGTACCTGTATGTAGTGTGCATAGAGATTCTATGACGATTTATGAAATACTGGAATGTTATAATGTTGGTAAGGAATATTAGGACAAAGAGGATCCCATAAATATATAAATACCTAAAATTGAGGGGGAACATGCAGTAGAATGTCCAAAGCTTGGATCTGTTGTGTATGCACAACCATTAAGGACGTGTAAGGTGAATATTGGAACAAAAGAGAAACCAAATTTTGTGCAAAAAGGAAACTACTGAAATGATGAAACTATGGAAAATATTGTAGACTTACTATGCGAGTATCAGGATTTGTTCCCAACCACATTTTCAAAAATGAAAGGGATAGTTGGAGAGTTAGGAGAAATAAAAATCCCTTTGAAACTATATGCTAAGCCAGTAAGATAAAGACCCTACAGACTGAACCTGAAGTATAAAGAGAAGGTAAAGGCAGAGATAGACCAAATGCTAGAAGCAGGAATCATTGAACCAGTAGTAGAGTCAGAATGGATAAGTACAATGGTAGTACAAGATAAGAAAACAGGGGGAATCAGAATTTGTGTAGACCTAAGAAAGATAAATGATTCATGTCTGCACGATCCAATTCTTAAACCTTTTATAGATGAAGTGTTAGAGAATGTAGGGGGGCAGGAGGCCTACTCTTTCATGGATGGATTCTTAGGATATCACCAGATAAATATTGCATAGGAAGACAAGCATAAGACTACCTTTTCAACAGAGTCGGGAAGCTACCAGTACACAGTGATGCCTTTTGGGATGAAGAATGCGCCTACAATTTTCTCAAGAGTAGTTTTCATAGCCTTTAAGGAATTTATTCATAAGTTCCTTGAATTTTATTTGTATGATTGGACTATGTTTAGTCTATTAACCAATCATATAGAAGTACTAAGATTAATGTTGGATAGGTGTAGGCAATGTCAAATTTCATTGAATTTGAAAAACTGTATTTTTTGTGCGCCTTTTGGAATGTTATTGGGGCATGTGGTATGTAAGCAAAGATTACTAGTGGATCTTACCAACATTGTAGTGATTCTGGACTTACTACCACCTACATCAGTACAACAATTAAGAGCAACATTGGACCATAAATAATACTATAGGAAGTTCATTAAAGGATATGCGCAAATTACAACACCCATGGAGAAGTTGTTGAAGAAAGAAGTGAAAATCTAGTGGAATGAGGACTGCCAGAAAGGTTTGGACACATTGAAGTAGAAGTTAGTGACTACATCAATTTTGATATTCCCAAATTGGAAGAAGGAATTTCATGTTCATGTGGATGCGTCATCCATAGCTTTGGGAACAATATTATCTCATCCGGGAGAAGGATACTTAGACCACCCAATTGAATTTGCAAGTAGGAAGTTGTCAACAATGGAAAAGAACTACACTACAAAATAACAAGAAGGGTTGGAAATGGTGTATGGGCTGCATAATTTTAGACACTATTTGTTGGGTTCTCATTTCAAGATGTATACAAACCACTCTACACTAAGATACTTAGTGAACAAGCCAGTGTTGGGGGGGATAATTTGCAGATGGCTACTTTTTTTCCAAGAATATGACTTTGAATTCATCATTAATCCATAAAAATTGAATGCAGGACTAGATCATTTATTGCACATTCTATCAAGAGAAGATGCAGGGAATCTAGATGATAGTTTGTTGGATGCGCATTTATTTGCAGTTCAAATGGTAAATGATTACTTCACATAAATTGTGCAATTCTTAAGTACAAAAATGGCTCCATCGGATATGACAGTGGCACAGAAGAAAAAGTTAGTGGTTAAGGCATGGGACTATTATCTTATTACAAGAAACATATATAACTTAGGTACATATGGGATATTAAGACGATGTGCGTTAGAACATGAAACACTAATGATATTATCAGAAACACACAAAGGTATTGCAAGAGGGCACTATGCAGGTAAAGAAACAACGCAAAATATTTTATGTGCAGCGCTCTAGTGGCCCACACTTCAAACCGATGCTAAAGAATATTTCCAGACATGTGTTGTTTGTCAAAGGGTTGGAAATCCATCCAGAACGGATGAGATGCCCTTGCATCCACAGGTTACACTGCAGGATTTTGATAAATGGGAAATAGACTTCGTTGGACCGATCAATTCACCAATCAGGAGGTCATAAGCTAGGTATATAATCACTACGACAAAGTATTTGACCAGATGGGTAGAAGAAACACTGGTCATAGATTGTAGCACGAAGGATGTTGCACAACTTATGTTTGAGATTGTTGTTACAAGATTTCACTGCCCATGCACTCTATTGAGTGAACAAGGGACGCACTTCCTAAATAAGATGATTGCATCATTGACTGAGGAGTTCCAAATTCACCATAAGAGGAGCACACTATATCACCCTTGGGTAAATGGGACAGTGGAATCCTTCAATAAAATTTTAGAGAATGATCTAAAAAAGATCTGCAATGTAGGAAGGGATGGTTGGGACATAACGATCCCTGTAGTATTATGGGAATATAGGACCACAAGCAAAATGTTGATAGGATGGACACCTTTTAGGTTGGTATATGGGAAATAAGTAATAATACTGATGGAATTTATTGTGTCGAGCTTGCGCGTTGCAACGATTGTTTATCTTTTGGACTATGGCGCAATAGAAGAAATATCATCACAGTTGTTACAACTCGAGGAATACCAATTTGTCGCAGGGTTCCATCAACAAGTCTATAAGGAAAGAGAAAAAGCATGGAATGATAGTAATATTAAACAAAAAAGGTTTCAAGTGGGAGAATTAGAGTTTCTCTATGACAATAAGTTCATGCGGCACCCCAAGAAGTTTAGGATGCATTGGTAAGGTCCATATCTAATCAAGTATGTGATAGAAGCAAGTGTTGTGTAGCTAGAAACATTGAATGGTGAAGTCTTGGGGGGACTAGTGAATGGGAGTCGACTGAAACCTTATAGGTACGGTCGATCGCCCATGCACTAGTCTAACCTGTGTAAGAACCTATGTACTATAGTAGTGTATTATAGTAGGAAAAGAAAGAAAAGGTTGAAAAAGAAAAAGAAAAAGAAAGGTAAAACAACAAAAAGTAAGTTACAACACGAGTAAGTGCGCAGAAGAAGTGATTGTTGCATAGATAGAAGAAACTGCACTGAAGAGGTGAATTATGCGTAGAAGCAAATCATGTGCAGTAAACGAATGGGTAATCCAGAAAAACTGCATGGACAAGGACAGATAAAGACCATTAACAACATTAAAAAGAGGAAATGAGGGTTAAAAAGAAGTAATCACAGCACAGCATGGGGATGCATCGTCATACATGGAAAAAGTCAGCAAAGACCATGACAGACTGACAGATCAAGGAAAAAATCAAGCGAAGGATTTGGAATTAATGCAACTTTAAAGTTGGTATTGAGTTTATAGTACTAAGGGATTAGACAGTTAATCCTGGCACCAAGGTGAATGGACAGTTGTCGAAGGGGCACAAAAGCCACTAAAGGGAAGATGGGCCAATGTTACTATCATTTGGAGCTTGCGGCGAATAGAGAAGAGCCGAGAGTAGCATTGCAGAGTCATGAGTAAATTTACAAAGCCAAAGGAGTTGCCATAGAGAATAGTATTGTAGAGATGGCACCACCAAAGGTCATAGCCTCAGAACAAAATAAAGGACAAACTAGAGCAGCAACGACATTACGAGAAGTTGAGGAGACTCCGGGAGAATCCTCTTCAGAGCCGAGGTTTTCAAGAGAATACATTCCACCAAGGAAGGATGATGCAAAACCATTTAAATTGAAGGAGGCCAGGCATGAATTGGTAACACCAGCAATCCCATAAGGGTTAATCATTAACGAGGATATGCTAGGCAAGGTGTTGCAATTGAAACACATTAACCATGAAATCATCGATACATCAAAGTCCCTCGACCTTGCATCGAGACATTACCTAGAGATGAGAATTGATACCAATATGTACCTTCCCGTAGTTGAGTTGGAAGTATGGGCTAGAGGGTTGGAGCAAGTTGGTCTATTGAATCTATTTTACATCTCGCATTTTGGCAGGAGCTAGGAGATTAATATATGTGTAAATATGTTTAAGTTGTGTGCATGGAAGCTACTTGTGTTTAGATAAGCTGATTTTGGTAGACACAGAACTAATTGTATGAATCATGGGATTACCGACGTAGGGATAAGATCCTACATTGTTTTTCACCAACATAAAGAATGAGAGGGCATTTTCAGAGGCCATGAAGGAAAAATTCCATACAGTTAGAGGTGTGTGCAGGTTAGATGTTTCAAGTATATGTGATCCTATAGTACGATTTGCGACACAAGCATTGGCATGAAAATTGTTGAGGAAATGTAGGAAATACCAAGTGCCT
Source organism: Picea engelmannii (assembly GCA_009831015.1). NCBI lineage: Eukaryota > Viridiplantae > Streptophyta > Pinopsida > Pinales > Pinaceae > Picea > Picea engelmannii. Next base: position 288,642 of record ML786122.1, read on the forward strand.
GCAGGCATGAGATCTGTGACTGAGAAATGTGTAGAAGGGGTAACAATGAGCTGGGCACCATTTTTACTGAACCAGTTCTTGATAGACTACGTAGAAGCAGAGGACAAAGGTATAGAATTCCATTATTACTGGTTGTTACTTCCTATTGCCTTAGTAGCATGGAAAGAACCAGAGGATGTGTAGTTTTTGGGTATGAGAGGCAAGTCGTGCTTGTCCGCAAAGTATCAGAACTTGTGGTACACGATGCACAAAAGACAACAAATTGACAACAATATTGAGTTCTATTTTTATAAGGAAATGATAAGGAAGTGTATTGAGCATACACCACGCATTTCACCACAACTTGTAAAAACTTACAAACCGATTGCACTATTTATGGCAGACCATCATCACATGTACATACAAGCAAAGAAATATCCAAGAGAGGAATGGGTCAAGACAAAGTATCGAATAATAAAGGAGGACATACAATTGATTATGAAGGACTGGAAGGTCCCAATGGATGAACTAGAAATGGAAACACAGGAGCCTAAGGTTGAGGAATTACAAGGCCACGAAGATGATGCAAGAAAGAAGAGGAAAGATGTAGAGACAGAGAAGGGAAAACCAGTGTTGCATCAGAAAAAGTGGAAAGAAGAAAAAAGAAACAAGTCCATTGGCACTAATGGAAGATGACTTTGAGATATTTGGAGAACAAGTTAAGGAGATCATTGATGACATGTTTCAACGCGCATTTGAGCAACAAGAAGGACTAAACAGAAAAATCCAGGAAGAAATCACTGCACTCAGCCAATTGATGGAAGCAACCTAGATTGAAATAGTGCAACAACCAAATGAAGAACCCTCGACAAGCACAATAAGGCCAGTATATATCATCCCAGCAGTATCTCATGAATTAGAGGCAACTAGAGAACGCAAAATAATTAATTTGACAGTAGGGGTAATTGCATTCCCATCAATGAAAATGTAGGAGCAAGCGGGTGCACTAAGTCACCTTGACTTAGTCTTATCACAGATATTGGGGGACATGGTACAAGGGTTACAGGCGAGCATAGCACAAGAATTGAACTTGTGCACAACAAAAACATCTGGCGAGTTGGCTAAGGCTACAATAGATATTTCTCACATGCGGATTGATTATAGTAGAGTTGAGCATGAAAGGGATGCAGTTGCGCAGAAGGCAGAGCAGGTGAATCAATTGTTTACAAAGGTTTGCAAAGAGATTATGGAGGTACCAATGGATGTGGATACTCCATTGGAAGAACAGGTAGTGACAATTAGCGAATCCATCCAACGATTCTAAACGAAAATTGTGACATAGAAACATGAATGACACAAAGCACACCACCAAAGGAAAGAGACCAAAGGGAGAAAATAGTAAGCACAATAGTGGAGAGTATAAATACTTTGGAAGTCGAATGTGCTAAGCAGTATGAGGACAACACATAAGTCTGGAATCAGCTATTGGAAGATGAAAAATTGCATATTATCAACAGAAGCTTCAAAATAAGCAAGGGAAGGCTCAGAATATTAAGGAAACCATGAGAAGTTTTCCACCAGCTGAGAAGATGATGACAATGCAAGAAAGTAAGATATTGTACTCTAAGATGAACTAGTTGAGGGTCGAGCAGCAAGCTTGCATGAAACAGATAGAGATGTTACAGGAAGAATCCTTACATGTTGTAGAAAAGATAACAAAAGCACAGTGTAGGATCAAACAAGAAGTGGAAGACATTGAAGAGAAACAAAAGACTCATATCACTGTAGACTTAGTAGAAACAATTCAAGTAAGAGAAACGGAGGTCAAAGGAAAAACCAACACAACAAAATATTTTTTTGACAAATTCAAGGAGAAGTTGAAAAAGGAATAAGTGGCTTGGGACGAGCCACGGGTGAGTGTTGGGGGCATGTTGGATAGGAATTTTGGAGGAGAAGAAATAAGTTTTGGAGTTGTGCCATAGAAGTGTGAAGGGCATAGTTAACAGGATAAAAGAAACATGCTACAACATAAACAAGAAACACAATAGTTCAACAATAAAACAGGGAAAAGAAACAGTCCAATGCTAAAGAAAGGAAAAGTAGCAGTCATCAGTAAAGCAGAGAAAGAAACAAATCGGTGCTAAAGAAGAAAAACAGTTATGACCCATTAGGGTTTTGGGGATAAGTTGTTACTAGGGTTTTTGACCCTAATTCTATGTATACATATGAAAAGGGTTCGGGAATATGAAGTCGGTTGCTAGGAAGAGATTAGTTTGAAATATTAGCATGCTTATGATCGATAATCTATGCCTAAGGTTGTGGAGAGAGTTTCTAGAGATAGGCTTGCACTGCATAGTGACTAGGCTAGAATGAGGATTATAATATGTTGAATCTATTATAAGCACAGTGCACAGGCCTAAGGTGATTACTGCAGAATATTAATATAGAATCAAGTCGTTGTGGATGTGGCCCGAGGATTGGGTGAACCACATTAAAATCATGTGTATGAATGTGTTGTATTGATGTGATTGCCTGAATTTTATATTTATGCATGTTAGTATAGATCTTATTAACATCTTATTGATGCACAATAATCATGAGTATTTCAATAGGTTGGTTATGTGGTGATTCATGTTATAGTGTTTTTGCATGCTAAGGTTTATGGTATTGAATGGATCTTAGACGGGTTAATATTGCATAATTGTTATGGTAAAAGTAATGAATTGTTAGTTAATGGAAGTCATGCATAGGGTGTTGAATAATAAAAGGATGTTGAATAAGGACAATGTGCACAAGGTGAATAAGTATTAATGGTTATGTTGAGAGCCTCCCATCCCCTCATCCTTGCAGAAACCTAGTTCCTACAACCCCAGTAGATTCCTTAAGTGAGACTTCACTTGCATGTAGGTTATGCCGAAAGGGCCAGTATCTAAAGGGTTTGTTGGTTGAACAACTTAAACTTATGGTCTTATAATCGTGCACCAACATTTCTTGCCTTGGAGGAATGTGATCTTCAAGAATCCCATCCAAGGCATGCTCAAGATATGGAGGTTCTTTGTCAATAAATTTTTCATCGTTCGCTTGATTGTATGGAGGGTGAATTTGGTCAAGATATGTTCCTTTTGAATCATCTCATTCTTCTTCGTCTATATCAAACTCCAATATCTTGGATAAAACCCAACGTTGAACATATTTCTCTCGTGTGATGGAACATAGTGTTTTTACTCCACAATATTCTCTAGCGAGTTCTTCTTCTAACTCATTAGTGGGATTCTGGTCATACTTTTCTACTATGAGGTCATGCTCCTTTCATATTTATTCACAAAGGTCGACCAACAAATGTACATGTTTACAAAATCAACCAATTGGTTGCAAAACTTCTTATCTTCTCTAACGCTTTCCTTCAACCTTTGGGAGAAGTCTTCACATTGTTCTTGTTCTTCACATATTTCTTCATCTTCTTCAAAGATTTCTCCTTCTTGAAGGGTTTCCATAAAATCTTGAAGAGTTTCCTCATATGTTTGAGACCTTGGGGCTTGGGTCCCAATGTTCGAGAAACTTCTCAATAATATATGTGAGAGAAGATATATCCTTTGGTTTACAACAATGTTTTCACCAGTCTCGTAGCTTTAATGGAAAGGAGCATATAAATAATTGTATTATCACATCTTCATGTATCACTTTCACTTTCCACACATATTTAAAGAGTTTTGCGGCATGGGTGATGTCCAAATATTGGTTACCTTCAAATATTGGATAATTATGTAACCATTCTAGAGTGCATTTAATAGGTCATCTATGATTTTTTTTCAAAATCAATAGAAGGAAATATTTCATGGAAATCCCATGGTGTCATGATTCCATCACTTGATAAGAGTCTTTAAAGAAGGATGACACCTTCCTATATGAGTGGAGTTTCCAAATGACCTTCAAGGCTCATCAAAAGGTAAAGGAAAGGACCATTTCCTCAATGGAGTTACTAGGTATGTGTGTAAGAGAGAAGAATTTTATGTAAGATTATCAAAAAGATGTCATAGGGAGAATCATTGAATCATTCCCGGAAACAACACCAAAATGTTATCATGGGATTTGTGCTTGTGCAAATCCCTCCACAAGATCCCAATCTTATGTAACAATTGGAAGTGTCTACCACTGTCACATAAGTAGAGACTTCCCTCGTTTTAGTGATGGAAGGAGGTCCAACACGAGGGAGGCTTCTCTGGTGATCTCAAGGGATCAAATAGCAAGATTAGTTGATCCTACAACCCCCTATCTTGGTCACCTTATGGTTAGGTCTAGGTCTAGGAGAGGAAATGAAGGTAACGAGGTATTTATTTCACCTGTACGAGACAATAAACAATTTGAAGCATAATATAGACAATTACCAAGTTATAGAGCTAAGAGACTATCCCTCAGACACTAGATGATAAATAAATGCAATGGATGTTGCAAATTACACCAATAAGCAATTTTACAACAACAATTAATATTTTGCAACATTATCGATAAATAGTACTCATAAATATAGCAATTTAGCATGAAAAATAAGCCTTCAACATGTATGTATTTAGTAAATTGAAGTAAAAATCAATGGTTGTAGAAAACTTTTGTAACAACAACAACAAATAATATTTGTTTACTAAAATTAGGGTTAGGTAAGTTAGTAGGATTGTTGAGAGAGAGAGAGAGAGAATACTAATTTTAAATGCAACTTTCACCACAAAATAGTTTTATACTAGTGGCGTTGTATTTTAGGGCTTATCGAGTCAAGCATGCAATACCTTGAATATTAACTAGATAAATAAGAAGGAAGAGGTATAAACCCTAAAGTGAAAAACTTCTTATGCCTTAGGACTAGACCTTCAAGAAAATGATCCCAAGGGTGCAAACACTCTTGGGCCCTAGGTGTTGTTTTCTCTCTTCTAAATCAAATAGGTCAAGGATTTAAAAATAAGATTAAAACGCTAAGGTGCAAACACTTTTGGGCCTTAGGTTCTCAACCTTAGCAAAGAATTCTTTCACAGAACTTGGAAAACAAAGAATATGAAGGACATAAACACTTATGTCTCCTTCCTAGGGTTTCACCAAGACAAAGTAACATGCAACAATATAGTAATTAACACTTGAAACATTAGCAATGACATGAAATTGCATAAATTACTTACTTCTTCCAATTTACTAGGATAGAAAAATCCCTTATTAAAACAATACATCATCCAAGAAATAAAATAACATCCACAAAGATCCTCCTCCAAAGATGGTGGAAGAGATCCAAGAGACAAAAGAGAGAGACTAACGAACTTTTCTAAAGTTTCCCCACTAAAAATGAGTGAGGAAGTGATGATGAAAATGAGAGGAGCACTAGCCTTATTTATAAGGAAACTCTAGCACTCCAAAATTCACCAAATGTGAAAAGACATGTCTCTCAGTGGGGCCGACCCTTCATATTTTCCTTCACAAATGTCAAAAATGCAAAATAATACATAAATGGTTGCATGTGTGGTGACGTCATGCCCCCAGTGGGATAGGAGGGCCTCTCCAAGGACATGTGTCATCACATGAGATGCAAATGTGGTGAAAGAATGCTACATCCCATCTCAAAGTCATCACTGGAATCCAAGTGGCAGCAAACCCCATCATCTCTATCAAACCCTAGCATGACGTCATTATTTAAATTCCCAACGTCCAAGGTGCAAGGGGATGGTGCCTGAAGAGGAGAAGGTTGTGAATAATATATGGGTGTCCTCCAATCATCGCCTTATGCAATGTCATCCATCCAGTGCAAATAACCTCTAAGGTGTAGATCCCAGGGTGTGGGCTTTTTGCCCATCTATGTGCCACCATGACCAAATCTGTCAAAAATCAAGCCCATCTGTCCATTTTCCAAGGTCATGAAGTTGTGAGATCCCATGTATGAATGTTTCAAGGCATTGGGTGACTCACCTCTTTGCATCACACGTGCCATATCCTGTAATAAATACACAATGTCTTGGGTGAAATCCTGGGTGTCCTTCAAAGAACCATGTTAGGGGCATCCAAATGAAAATAGAGTATGAAATCGAGTAAACCAATGTTCATAAGATATAGTAGTCCTTAAATCATGCAAAGTAAGTTGTTACTTAAGATATAAGCCACATGAACAATTCACTTCAGTATCCCCTTCAAATATCACACCAACTCAAGACTTTATGTAAGTTGGAAAGTTTAAATATGGGAGGGATTTCATCAAACCCCATTAGGTATGCCAAGAAAAAAAATGAAAGAAAAGACCCAGGTAGAGGGATATGTCCCAAGGGAAACAGTGAAATAAAATAACCCTTCAAGAGTAAGTGTGATAGTGGTACATGTTGGGCTTACTTCATGGCTTATGATGTCACTGAATCCATTTCTATGAGCACCTTTGTGGAGGGTGTTCTTTCTCTTGAGTCACCACTTTCTAAGCACTACATTTTTTCAAACCCCTTTATCTACCTTTTTATTTGTCCTCTTATCATATTTGCAAGTCCCCATTTATAAGGTTTCAAGCTATAATATCATTTTTCTTGGGACTGGGGCGAACACAGAAATGGTAGAGCTCAAGTTGGGATGGATTTTGAGAACCCTTTGATATTATTCCTTTCTTTTTTTAGCATCATTCTTTTATACTTTTTAGTAGCAATTGCAAACAACCTCTAGGCCTCCAACCCCTCTTCTCATGAGAGAATGGACCATGACCCATTACAAAATTTTAGTACACTGCAACAAGCTCCATGGTGGAAAGTGTTAAGTATGGTGGGGAATGAAATGTTAACCTTGTGAGGGCCCCGAATAGTACCCCTTTTCCCTGGGTGGAAACAACACGGGACTAGGGCACAAATGCTAGCCACCAAGGTGAAACAAGGAACAAAACATAACTCCGTGAGCCAGTGATCCATTATCCAACTTCAACCAATGATCCTCATCCACATTCCTAGTAAATTAAGCATGACACTTTGGATGAAAGAAGGACTAACATATCTCATGCTGACATTGTCTTACCATCTCCCATACATTGAGTTGACTGGATGTATGAGCTTGGCTTATCTATAGTAGAAAAGGAAACCTGAGGGAAGCTTCTAGGTTGCTATATGTGGACATGCTCATCATCATCATGGTTGATATCATTGTCTCCAATGCGGGCCATGATACATGATCTCCTCCAGTTACACCTAGGCATGGGGGGTTAAAATACCCTATATGTGTTAGTGATAGCTTGGAAATACAATATTGCATATAAAAATCTTGTCATGCATCCAACCTTCTTACTTAATTTTTCATCTATGATTGAACTTCTTACTTTCTTATATTGACACTATATGTGGTATTCCACATCATACAATTTCCTTTTGTGATCTCTTTCAAGCAAATTTTTAGGTCTAGAAACATAATTGAGTAAGTGTGATTTTTTTGCCCACAAGTTCACAAGTGGCAACTTGTGCACCTCATCCCAATGTAGCTTAAACAGTTTGAAGGTGCCCCTACTAAAACCTATGCATAATTTGACCACGAAATAATATATATTTCTTCCACCATCATTTTTTCTAACCTCACGCATATCGTTGTCAATGATTGTATGATGAATTCATGTCCACCTTGCCAATGATAGTATGTTGGTTCACAACTGCTAACCTTTCTCAATATGATAAAAAAATGTGCTCTTGACAATTAGTGTGCGTACCTACGTTGCCAATAAATACAACATAATGAGCCAAGTTTAATCCAAAACAATTCATTTGAATTATAACCCAGATAAGATTTAAAAAAAGAAAAAAGAAACCAAAGACAAAATTATCGATTATCACTGTAATAAAAAGAAACTCATGAAAATGCATGTGATCAAGAATACTAGAAAACTAAAATTGAATTTTTAAATATAACTGAATTCTTAATCAATTTTTCATCTACTGAATTTTTAACTATAATTGAATTTTGAATCAATTTTTCATCTACTGAATTTTTAAATATAACTAAATTCTCAAGCTATAACATCATTTTGCTTGGGACTGGGGTGAACAGAAAAACGGTAGAGCTCAAGTTGGGATGGATTTTGAGAGCCCTTTGATATTATTCCTTTCTTTCTTTAGCATCATTCTTTTATACTTTTTAGTAGCAATTGCAAACAACCTCTAGGCCTCCAACCCCTCTTCTCATGAGAGAATGGACCATGACCCATTACAAAATTTTAGTACACTACAACAAGCTCCATGGTGGAAAGTGTTAAGTATGGTGGGGAATCAAATGTTAACCTTGTGAGGGCCCTGAATAATACCCCTTTTCCCTGGGCGGAAACAACATAGGACTAGGGCACAAATGCTAGACACCAAGGTGAAACAAGGAACCAAACATAACTCCGTGAGCCAGTGATCCATTATCCAACTTCAACCAATGATCCTCGTCCACATTCCTAGTAAATTAAGCACGACACTTTGGATGAAAGAAGGACTAACATACCTCATGCTGACATTGTCTTACCATCTCCCATACATTGAGTTGACTGGATGTATGAGCTTGGATTATCTGTAGTAGAAAAGGCAACCTGAGGGGAGCTTCTAGGTTGGTGTATGTGGACATGCTCATCATCATCGTGGTCGATATCATTGTCTCCAATGCAGGCCATGATACATGATCTCCTCCAATTACACCTAGGCATGGGGGGTTAAAATACCCTATATGTGCTAGCGATAGCTTGGAAATACAATATTGCATATAAAAATCTTGTCATGCATCCAAACTTCTTACTTCAGTTTTCATCTATGATTGAACTTCTTACTTTCTTATATTGACACTATATGTGGTATTCCACATCATACAATTTCCTTTTGTGATCTCTTTCAAGCAAATGTTTAGGTCTAGAAACATAATTGAGTAAGAGTGATTTTTTTTCCCACAAGTTCACAAGTGGCAACTTGTGCACCTCATCCCAATGTAGCTTAAACAGTTTGAAGGTGCCCCTACTAAAACCTATGCATAATTTGACCACAAAATAATATATATTTCTTCCACCATCATTTTTTCTAACCTCACGCATATCATTGTCAATGATTGTATGATGAATTCATGTCCACCTTGCCAATGTTAGTATGTTGGTTCACAATTGCTAACCTTTCCCAATATGATTAAAAAATGTGCTCTTAACAATTAGTGTACGTAACTACGTTGCCAATAAATACAACATAATGAGCCAAGCTTAATCCAAAACAATTCATTTGAATTATAAGTTAGATAAGATTTAAAAAAAAAACAAAGACAAAGTTATCGATTATCACTGTAATAAAAAGAAACTCATGAAAATGCATGTGATCAAGAATACTAGAAAACAAAAATTGAATTTTTAAATACAACTGAATTCTAAATCAATTTTTCATCTACTGAATTTTTAACTATAACTAAATTCTCAATCAATTTTTCATCTACTGAATTTTTAAATATAACTGGATTCTCAAGCTATAACATCATTTTGCTTGGGACTGGGGCAAACACAAAATCGGTAGAGCTCAAGTTGGGATGGATTTTGAGAGCCCTTTGATATTATTCCTTTCTTTCTTTAGCATCATTCTTTTATACTTTTTAGTAGCAATTGCAAACAATCTCTAGGCCTCCAACCCCTCTTCTCATGAGAGAATGGACCATGACCCATTACAAAATTTTAGTACACTGCAACAAGCTCCATGGTGGAAAGTGTTAAGTATGGTAGGGAATGAAATGTTAACCTTGGGAGGGCCCCGAATAGTACCCCTTTTCCCTGGGCGGAAACAACACAGGACTAGGGCACAAATGCTAGACACCAAGGTGAAACAAGGAACCAAACATAACTCTATGAGCCAGTGATCCATTATCCAACTTCAACCAATGATCCTCATCCACATTCCTAGTAAATTAAGCATGACACTTTGGATGAAAGAAGGACTAACATACCTCATGCTGACATTGTCTTACCATCTCCCATACATTGAGTTGACTGGATGTATGAGCTTGCCTTATCTATAGTAGAAAAGGCAACCTGAGGGGAGCTTCTAGGTTGCTATATGTGGACATGCTCATCATCATCATGGTTGATATCATTGTCTCCAATGCGGGCCATGATACATGATCTCCTCCAGTTACACCTAGGCATGGGGGGTTAAAATACCCTATATGTGCTAGTGATAGCTTGGAAATACAATATTGCATATAAAAATCTTGTCATGCATCCAAACTTCTTACTTAATTTTTCATCTATGATTGAACTTCTTACTTTCTTATATTGACACTATATGCGGTATTCCACATCATACAATTTCCTTTTGTGATCTCTTTCAAGCAAATGTTTAGGTCTAGAAACATAATTGAGTAAGTGTGATTTTTTGCCCACAAGTTCACAGGTGGCAACTTTTGCACCTCATCCCAATGTAGCTTAAACAGTTTGAAGGTGCCCCTACTAAAACCTATGCATAATTTGACCGCGAAATAATATATATTTCTTCCACCATCATTTTTTCTAACCTCACACGTATCATTGCCAATGATTGTATGATGAATTCATGTCCACCTTGCCAATGATAGTATGTTGGTTCACAATTGCTAACCTTTCCCAATATGATAAAAAAATGTTCTCTTGACAATTAGTGTACGTAACTACGTTGTCAATAAATACAACATAATGAGCCAAGCTTAATCCAAAACAATTCATTTGAATTATAACCCAGGTAAGATTTAAAAAAACAAAAAAAAAAAACAAAGACAAAGTTATCGATTATCACTGGAATAAAAAGAAACTCATGAAAATGCATGTGATCAAGAATACTAGAAAACTAAAATTGAATTTTTAAATATAATTGAATTCTGAATCAATTTTTCATCTATTGAATTTTTAAATCTAACTGAATTCTCAATCAATTTTTCATCTACTGAATTTTTAAATATAACTCGATTCTCAAGCTATAACATCATTTTGCTTGGGAATGGGGCGAACACAAAAATGGTAGAGCTCAAGTTGGGATGGATTTTGAGAGCCCTTTGATATTATTCCTTTCTTTCTTTAGCATCATTCTTTTATACTTTTTAGTAGCAATTGCAAACAACCTCTAGGCCTCCAACCCCTCTTCTCATGAGAGAATGGACCATGACCCATTACAAAATTTTAGTACACTGCAATAGGCTCCATGGTGGAAAGTGTTAAGTATGGTGTGGAATGAAATGTTAACCTTGTGAGGGCCCCGAATAGTACCCTTTTTCCCTGGGCGGAAACAACACAGGACTAAGGCACAAATGCTAGCCACCAAGGTGAAACAAGTAACCAAACATAACTTCATGAGCCAGTGATCCATTATCCAAATTCAACCAATGATCCTCATCCACATTCCTAGTAAATTAAGCACGACACTTTGGATGAAAGAAGGACTAACATACCTCATGCTGACATTGTCTTACCATCTCCCATCCATTGAGTTGACTGGATGTGATGAGCTTGGCTTATTTGTAGTAGGAAAGGCAACTTGTATGGAGCTTCTAGGTTGCTATATGTGGACATGATCATCATCATCATGGTCGATATCATTGTCTCCAATGCAGGCCATGATACATGATCTCCTCCAGTTACACCTAGGCACGGGGGGTTAAAATACCCTATATGTGCTAATGATAGCTTGGAAATACAATATTGCATATAAAAATCTTGTCATGCATCCAAACTTCTTACTTCATTTTTCATCTATGATTGAACTTCTTACTTTCTTATGTTGACATTATATGCAGTATTCCACATCATACAATTTCCTTTTGTGATCTCTTTCAAGCAAATGTTTAGGTCTAGAAACATAATTGAGTAAGTGTTATTTTTTTGCTCACAAGATCACAAGTGGCAACTTGTGCACCTCATCCCAATATAGATTAAAGAGTTTGAACGTTCCCCCAATAAAACCTATGCATAATTCGACCAAGAAATAATATATATTTCTTCCAGCACCATTTTTTCTAATCTCATGCATATCATTGTAAATGACTGTATGATGATTTCATGTCCACCTTATCAATAATAATATGTTGGTTCACAATTGCTACCCTTTCTCAATATGATAAAAAAATGTACTCTTCACAATGAATATACGTAATTATGTTGCCAATAAATACAACATAATAAGCCAAGCTTAATCCAAAACAATTTCATTTGAATTATAGCCAAGATAAGATTAAAAAAAAACAAAGACAAAGTTATCAATTATCATTGTAATAAAAAGAAACTCATGAAAATGCATGTGATCAAGAATACTACAAAACTAAAATTGAATTTTTAAATATAACTCAATTTTCAATCCATTTTTCATCTACTGAATTTTTAAATATAATTGAATTCTCAATCAATTTTTCATCTACTCTAAATAGTGAAACTTTGATAGGTCTTAAGGTACGTTCGAATCATTAAAAGAATATAAACTAGTTGGTGAGTAAAGTTATTTTGATGGGTGTAAAAATGCTATCAAATCATTAAGAGAGAATATATTTCTTCATATAAAAGATCAACCATACAAGTTAATAAGTCAAGTTGTTCGTTTAAAAAACAACCATGTAAGGAAAAGGTGGAAACCATCTATGCAAAGGAGAAAGGAGGTGTTGATTGGACACAAGTTTATTAAGCAGTTGGACCCACCACACTCCACAGCCTTTGTATAAATCAATGGGATAAAGTTCTAACCAAAATTTAAATTTATGGAGTTAGATGGGAGATAAAAACACCCTTGGATTTTTCCAAAGTAAGTCATCGTCCCCTGTCCTCGAGCGTGAAAAGCAGGGCTGCTTGAGTGCGGCTTATCCCACCGTGCGACAACACACAACCTCGAGGACCGTTTTGAGTACCATTTTCCAGAGACGTTTTGAAAGTTTTGAAAGTGGGGTATGTTATCTTCTTTATGTGTATGTTGTTTAATTGTTCTATGTTTTTGTTTTTTTCATCTTAATTTTATGATATAAATTTGTATAAAATCATAATTTTTGTTGTTTAAATTGTATTTTTGAATGCAGAAATAGATTCAGTGTACTGAAAAATCTCAAAAGCACTCCTATTATATAGAATTAACCACTATGCAAATCCAACAATTTATCATCAAATTTCGGACAAATATAGTCGTAGAATATATCCATTCTACAACTATCTACAAAAACTTCTACAACTATCCATTCTACTCTATAGCATTAAATGTTGTGTATGATCATAGATGTTGAATGTTCTTATCCACACTCCCAAACCTGAAATTTCAAATTTACCTTACCTGTCAAATGAAAATTTAGTGACGGTTATTTGGTTTTTATGCCCCTCATTTTATGTTTTTGATAGATTCATGAGTGCCAATTTTTTTATACTATATGTTTTGGTGAAGAAATAAAAACATAGCTAAAGCATTAAATTGCAAGAAATAGAAACGTTCAAATTCTAGACCTGCACACTCCTACCACAGTATTGAATGTTATGAATGTCCTTGATCAATATCTACTCTACCGCAGTATTGAATGTTGCATGGATAGTATGATCATAAATATCTGTGACCAGATGCTAATTAGAACATGGGATTTGATTGCTTTCAAAAATTATTTATTTATTACATGTCCATAATTGAACACAGACTTAAAAACTCTCCAAACAAACAAATAGACTTTCCAAACAAACAAATAGCTATAGTTAAGTACAAGTAACAGCTTTCTTGACTTCTTTATTATAATTAATTTCTTCTCACCAACCTTAAATTTAAAATAGAGTGTCCCACACTCCAAAGCGAAATGTTTTGGACCAGGGAATAATAAATAGACTTCCACAACAACAGACAAATTTAAATAATTAGGCCTGCACAGCACCAACCAATTTAAATAAATAGTGTGAAATGAAACATTCGGTGTAATATCGCATCATTTATGATCATTGCCAGCTGGCATCAGAGGTATCACAATGAAAGCTCGTGAGTCGTGATCCGTCATTGTTTCGTTGCGGTATGAATTTTGCGGTAGGTAAGCAGTGGGTTTGTCATAGGGTTACCCATTATTCTGCTCCGGGATAATCGGTGCCGTGGGAAACATACGTCCGTGATCATGTGCTACGTGGCAATATTCTGGCCACCGAAGGATTCTCGATTCAATATAATATTATTACCCTTTTAGTGGAAAAGCTTTTCCACGTGGCATGTATGTATTTGCAAGGACGGTTGTGGTTTCTTGTTTTCTTGGAAAGGTGGGTAGCTAATTCTTGAAGTAAGAGAATCAGGTGAGTAGCGTGTGGACGGGTAAGCTGAAAAAGTCGATGGCGCGTTATGGTGCAGAAACGTTCGTGCTTAATTCCTGTTGTTATGCCACGTGGACGAATTTGGTTGGTTAAGTACGTTTCGTTTTGTACGGAACCCGTTCTCTTCGCCTATAAATATTATTCTTATCATTACCATGTTATCTATGCATTGTATCCACCAGCGGCGATGGCTCCTCACGCCCATTCCTCCCCCTCTCCGCCATGGCAGAAGAAGCTGCCGCTGCCATTCTCATTCTCAGACACAGACTGGACCAGACGAACCGGAACGATTCATCTGTGGCTGCTTTATGCTTTGGTCCTCATACTCTCCACGTACGTTCTTCTAGATATTTATGTGAACCACATGCACAGTATTGGCTTTCTTGACAGTGGGATTGGCGTTCCTGCGGCTTGCAAACCCCAGGGCTTCACCGCGAAGGTTTTAAAGCCTAATGAATGGGAAGCCATGGAGAGAAACGGGAGCGAGTTGTGCGGGAAAAGAGAAGGATTCTTGGAGCAAGATCAAGATCAGGTTGAGAATCCATGGCGACAGATGAAATGGATAGGAGAGGCTGCTGCCTGCCCCGTGAGAGGTCATCTCATTGAGAAGCTCGACGATCGCAACAACTTCCGCAGAGGTTTTGCCCTCCGATATGCCAACGATGTGGAAGACAGAACGCACATACTGCCGTGGCTTCTGCCTTCCAAGACGATGGATCTCCACCACAGACAGCGACGAGTTCTGCTAGATCTGGGCGCCAATGCCTTCAGCACCAGCCTCACCTGGTTTCTTCGCATGTACCCCTGCGATTTCACCGAGATTCACGCTTTCGAAGTCAATTCCAAGCTCCTGCGAAAGCCGAACCCGCCTGGTTTTGACGAAGAGAGTAACGTGGCAAAGATGAATCCCTCCTCCCTCAATGTAAAGGCCACTCCCCAGCCTCCCCAGTGGATGGTGGATCGAATCCAACTGCACTACAGCTTTGTGTCGGACGGAGATGATAAAGCCAGCAATGCGATAAATATAACGAGGTTTATGAAAGAGGATCTCCGATTGAAAGCCACGGATACTGTGGTTGTAAAGATGGACATCGAGGGAAGCGAGTGGCCAATTCTGAGGCGATGGCTCAGCGATCCAGAGATGCCTCTCATCGTGGACGAGCTGTTCGTGGAGGTTCACTACAATCACCCATCCATGTGGAACTACCATTGGTCCAGATTTGGTGACATCACCAGAAAAAATGCCAAAGAGCTTCTTGCAGATCTCAGATGGCATGGCTTCTATGCCCACTTTTGGCCTTAATTATTAAGGTACAGCACGCCCTCCTTTCACCTTCACCGCAGCCTCTCTCTTTCTGCCATCTCTGACCATCAAAAGAAAGAAACAGGAAAGAATCACATGGAAGGACTGACCTGTTTTCTTCTTGGAGGGATCTTATTTTCCATTTTTGCAGGTTCATATTCACACTATTCAGACTCACAGAAAGTTGGGTGTAATAAATTGATGGGAGCGAACTTAGGACCCCAGTTATTTGTCTGCCTTTTTATGATATTCTGTAAATTTAGAAAAATAGATAAGTTTTGTTTAAGAAA
>ML786122.1:322380-339787 GCA_009831015.1 Picea engelmannii
AACTTTGAAGTGACATATTTTTTGCCAAGAGTTTGAAAATATTATAGTTCTCTCTTACACACAAATGCATCATGGTAAAGGTACACAAATGAACACCTTCGCCCTCTCACTGTCCATAAATTTACACCCACATCTTCACATACACACAAATGCACACCTTGACCACCTCCCCTACAGAAATTCACACATTCAACTCTTCTCCACCAACAAATGCACACCTTCATCCCCCAACACTCCATATTAAGTGAAAATATGCATTTATGTACACAAATACCTACTTATAATACATAATGTGCATTTCCGTACCCCTAACTCTCCCTGGAGTGAAAAGGTACATATATACACACAAATGTCCACTTTTAATACACAAATACATACCTTCATGCACCCACCACTCACTCTTCTAAAGGGAAATGCATGCCTAAACATTCAATGGGGTAAAGTGTATATTTATGTATCTACCAAAGGATGACCAATGCACTCCTCAAAAGAAGTACCGAAATGCACACCTTCATCCTTGAGAGGTGGGTAGAGAGTGACTGCTTAAAAGAATTTGAAGGAAAACTGTGAGTCGCTGATCCGTCTGTTTTGTCGGGATTTGGCATGTGAAGTTTTAGGTCAGTGGAAGTTGGACCACATAACGGAACGTCGTCGGATTACGCATTCATTTCACACGGGGAATGTCGGTGCCGTAGGGAAGGTACGTCCGTGATCATGTGCACGTGGAAACATTCTGGCCGCATAAGTACTTTCAATTGCCGATAAATATTATTCACCGGAAAGTTTTCCAGGTGTCTTACATTTTTGAAAAGACGGTGTGGTTTTGTTGTGTCACAAAGGTAATCAATTTCTCTTTTGAAAAGCAAGCAGTTTAAGCAGGTACTAGTCTTTTCTCTCCCATCCAAATCCGTGACTAAATAACTTTGATTCAGATCGATTTCAAATTTAAAATGGGACAAAACTTTTCAACAAAGTATGATAAAAATCTCTCTGCCGGTGATTCTCTGAAAATGAAATCTGTTTGCTACCAATCCGGTAGAAATTATTTATTTATTTTTTATTTTATATATATATATATATATTTTTTTTTAATTTAGAGCGAGAAATAAAACTGTCTCTACTGTTGATAAAATGAAATCCGTTTGCTACCGATAAATTCTGTAGGAATTATTATTATGTTTTTGTTTAAGGTTAAAGTTCATTTTGTGAGATTTAAACTAGAGTGAGTAAGATAACAAACATGCTATCCAATCATTCAAAATAAAAATTTTGAACTTTACCTAATAAAAATAATGTTAAAGTTGTCCAAATCAATAAGAATTACATTTGAGTGCCCCTTGTTCAATACTACTTCAAAAAAATACTAGAGAATCAAAGCACAAATAGATTTGAACCCCAAACAATATGCACTCCAACAATGTAATAAATACCATATAAACTAGAATATACACTTTCGGATTTAAATATTTCTAGATCCAACAAGGTGCATATTACTCTCGGAGTGGGTTAACTAGCCAGCAATTTTCTCTCTCAAGCAAGGTGCATATTACTCTGGGAGTAAGTTATTTTGCTAGCAATTTTTTTTCTCGAGTTACTTTTTCGGCACGTTTTGCGGCTTTAAATTTTTTTGTCAATCTAAAACTCTGATTTTATGAGCATTTGGATTGGTTTAAAATGGGGCAAGACCTATAAAATAAGATTCTGAAATGTATGAAACTTTGATCCATACCAAACTCATGTTACCCTTGAAAATCTGACCAGACCCATTTTTTTACCTAAAAAAAATTGCTTCCAAATTAACTTACTCCTATTACTCTCCCCTACTTTCTTGAAAAAACATTATATCCATAATTCATATGACAATCTTACACGTCAATAATTCCTATTCAGACTAATTCCTATTCATACTGTCATATTAGTGGAGCCTTTAACTCTCACTCCATTAATATTAAATGTTATATATATTTTGTAATTTCCACATAACTATTTAAAACATTGAAACATCCACATAGTTAGGTACATAATGTAAGTATTTAAATAATGTGAATATATCATAATGAAGGTGTTTAAAATAGTTTTTTAATTACATATTTTAAATGTTCTAACGTTTTAATTAAAATATTTTAAACGTTCTATTTATTTTTTTTATTTTAATTTTTTTGGATTTTTTATTTATTTAATTTTGCTGGATGTCCGATTAGAAAATGTTATCAATACAATTTTTCACTTCGCCTTTGCCTTTTATTCAAAAATTAAAAATCCATTTTTTTTTCTTCATGGCCAAATTCTACTACCTTATATCTATGAAATTACTAATCATATTTCTAAGATTTTAACCAAAAAAAAACATTAGAACTTTTTTCAAAACTTAAATAAATGTGACTCTATGACTCTATACTTTTTCAAGATGTTTACCAGATTCCCTACTTATTTTTATGGCAAATCCAATATATCTATCGAAATTTTGTCCATAAAACTTAAATTTAAAAAAAAAATCTAATTTTAATTTTTTGAAAAAATAATTAAAACACATAAAACTTTAACCCCGAATACAAGATGATTTAAGCGTCCCCTTGTTAAACAGGGTTGATTTTAAGGATGAAAAATCATATTAAAATGTAGAAACATGGGCTAATCTTATTAGTCCTTAATATGCAAAATGTAAAATGTTTGGGGATAGTTTGTTAAAAAATATCCAAATTTTTAAGGATTTTATATAGTTTATATAAATTTTTGGTGGTTTTTTTAGGTAAAATAATTTTATTCTATAAAATTTGGGTAATTATTTAAAAAAAAAATGGAAATTAGTAAATCTTGTTTTAGAAAAAACCATGAAAAATTAACCCATTTACGAAATTTAACCCCTAAAATCATCTATGTTTTTAAATACTACTTCCAAAATAATTAATATTCAAGAACCAAAACACAAATAAATTTAAATACCCTCTGATTAAATACTACTTCAAAAAATACTGAAACTCAAAAATCAAAGTTCAAAAAATACTAAACTCAAAAATCAAAGTACAAATAGATTTGAACCCAAACAATATACACCCCAACTGTGTAATAAATACCATATAAGCTAAAATACACACTGTCGGATTTAAATATTTTTAGATCCAACTACGTATAATCCAAGCAAGGTGCATATTACTCTCCCCTACTTTCTTGAAGAAACATTATATCCATAATTCATATGACATGTGAAAACCGTACACGTCAGTAATTCCTATTCGTACGGTCATATTTATTATTAGTGGAGCTGCATTAATATTAAGTGTTATATATTTTGTAATTTCCATATAACTATTTAAAACATTGCAAGGTACAACAGAAACGTCCACATAGTTAGGTACATAATGTAAGTATTTAAATAATGTGAAAATATCATAATGAAGGTTTTTAAAATAGTATTTTTAATTACATTGTGAAAACCAGTAAGGGTAAATTTTTACTCATTTCAAATGTTTTTAGGGTTGTAGTTTAAACCTTCTATTTTATTATTTTTTGGGGAATTTTTTTTATTTAATTTTGCAAGAAATCTGGTTAGAAAATGTTATCAAAACAATTTTCATTTGGCCTTTCATTCAAAAACTAAAAATCTTCTTTTTACTTTTTTTCTTCAAAGACCAATTCTACTCTCTTGTATCTATGGAATTATTAATCATATTTCTAAGATTTTAACAAAAAAGAACATTAAAACTTTTTCAAAACTTAGATAAATATGGCTATATACTTTCTCAAGGTGTTTATCGGATTCTCTACTTACTTTTATAGCAAATCCAATATTCACCAAAGTATTGTATCTATCCAAACTCTTCTCAAAGAACATATTGTTAATAATTTTCATAATCACCTTACTAAATCTGTCATAGTTGAACATTCCCATTATCTAACACATTTTTTTCTTTAATCAAGCCAAAATCTTTTCAACTACTTCCCACTATTCCTTGGACATCATTAGAAAATAAGCCAAAATCTTTTCAACTACTTCCCACTATTCCTTGGACATCATTAGAAAATCCTTAGATATAAAAAAAAAACAATCTAATAACATTAATTAATGACCCAATGATTCCAAATACACCAACTATATTGAAAGCCCATTATCTTCATTCTCTCCATTCTTTTATCCTCTTCTATTACTCTTAATATTTATTTATTTTTAATTAATATCTTAGTACTCCTTTATCTCTCAACACACAATTTTAATGTATTCACTTTTCCTTTCATTCAACCATTTCTCTCCTGTTTATTTTAATTATTTTTTATTAAATTTTTTCAAACTCAATTTTCTTTAAAAAAAAATCATTTATCCTCATCGGTTCTCTATTTTATCCCAATCATATATGTCTTTTTAATCTCTTCCCATAAGACTATGAGTTATATTCTCTTTTAATATTTTTTTTCCACAGAAAAAAGCTTAATTTTATTCATCTAAAGAGAACCAAATTACATTTTGTAGGTATTTTAAGCACGACCCAAACATGGGAAACATAGATCAAAAAATAAAAGCCAAAAAAGGACAATGAGGTGGCTGATAAACCACATATAAGTTTACAAAATAAGGAACTAAGAACAATCCTGGAAAAAACAATATATGTCCATATAATTACACAAAATTCCACCACAGAGAAGCACATTGGAACAATAGTCCCAAACAAAAGACCCTGGAGACAATATGGACCATGTCAGAGCGGTATGAAGCTCCCACATCAATTGGGCATACATCAAACCCTGAACAAACCAGCATTGGTGACTAGATGGACCAGGTTAGAGAGGTATGAAGCTCCCTCATCATCTGGGAATACATCAAACCCTGAACATACCAACACAACCAGAGAGAGGAACTCTAGTCTGATGTGAGCAGACCCAAAAAAAAACCTATCGAGAGGGGGCAGCAAGATGAACCCCAAAGAAAACCCAGATGCAGGACAGACCAGATCAAAGCGACATACATATCTCTCTAAAATGAGAGGATCCAAAACTCCAAACCCCAGCTACTCAGAATATGAAACTGGACACCAGGAAAATTGCAGCCAAACCCACAGAGCATAGGGTATGCATCTGACCCTGAATGAACCTAAAATGTTACAGGGAGAACAAAAGAAGTGTCATGAAAACCCGCCAAAGGAGAGGCCACCCATAGAGAAAACCGATGACAAGACTGCCATAAACCCCAGAACAACACAAGACGGGTCAATGAGAGATCTGAGGCGTGAACACTACATCACCAGAAGGACCGCACCAGCAAACACGACCACCATAAAAAAAAAAAAAAATCGCGTCATTTAGAACAGAGAGCCCGATCCACGCGAACTTAAGCCATAGATCGAGCTACAAGAAAATAGTAAACCTCTTCGCATAAATGAACCCTGAAAAAATACGCCTCAACGGGGAAAAAGGAGTCGGAAAGATGGTGGCTTCATTAGCAGAGGCGTGCGTCGAACAATCTCCAATATCAAGGATTCAAAATCTATGTGTGGACACCATGAATGAAAGGAAAGGCATAAACGAGGGCTCTGTGGCGAGGAAACCCTACCTGCAGACCCCTATCCCCGATTCGACCAGAAGAGGATCCTCTCGAAACCCATAGCTCTTTTAATTACAAATATCTAATATTAATTAATATATTATTATTATTACAAATATATAATCTTAATTAATATATTATTATTATTTCTTCTAATTTCTTATTTTAATTTTTTATTAATTTATTTTTGTCTTTTAGCCATTATTTATAATATTGTTATTTTATGTTATTGTTGAAATTTTATATTTAATTTAAACATTTTTACCTATTTTAAAGGTTTTTTTTATATGTGGTTGTGAACCATCATTATTCACTTATTAGTCCCTGCCCTTCGGGCTTTGGGATTCTTAGTAATAGTTTTTTCAGGGATTCTATTTATTTGGCATGAAAATAAAATAAAAAAGTATTCTTTTAACCAAAGTCTTTAATCTTCATACGATTTTTAGTTGGAAATTCATATGTTTTAACCAATGTTTTGCTTTCGGCCTCTTATTTGGCCTCTTCCCGAGGCAGGCATAGAAAATAGCTTAGGTTATGTCATACATTTGCATACTCATTTTTGATAAGTTTTTGCGAAAAGAAGTAATGCTACTAATGAGTCTAGCATTACTTCTTAACATTAGATGTTAAGATGTAATGCATAGGGCATAATGAATTTTACAATGTCTACGGTGGCTTTCGTGTCTCATGATGGAAGTGGGTGAGAGTTCCACTTGGTGATTTGCATGTCAGAGTTCAAGTATCTATCATCTTCCTCCTGCCCATGCATGCATGGGTGAGTCCATTAATCTCTTACCATGTGCACTTTCCCTTATGCTCAGCAATGCTCCTATCCTCTGCAACTGGAAGCTTGGGTATCCTCTGCAACTGGAAGTTGTATTTTCAAGCTGGTCCTCTCTTCTTCCTGCAACTTTATTTTTAAACTGGTCCTCTCTTCTTCCCACAAGATCGAAAAGAGAAACAGAGGGATCATGGAACCTATCTTCTCAAACCACAAGAAATATCCAATAAATATCTACGTCTCATAATCAATATATAAGAGCGGAAGCGGAAGTGTGTGAAAGAGGGCTACCGGGGCATAACCAAGAGGGTGAAACTGAATCTCCAATGGGTGGGACTGTGTGTGAAAGAGGGCTACTGGGGAATAACCAAGAGGAGATCCGGCTAGAAGGTCCAAGAGATAGAAGAATGAAAAGGTTGAAGTAGAGGAGATAGAATCCCCTCAAGGAGCACACAAATGGGGATTCAGCGAGTTCGGTGAAACCATTAATGAAGTAATAGAACGCTACAATGTTGTTGCCCGTGGAATCCTAAACTTCTATAGCTGAGAGCGAAGATTGACAAGAAGATTTGTGTGATAGAAGCTGAGCAAAATAGAGCGAAGATTGACAAGAAGATCAGTGCGGAGGCAGATGCTTAAGCTTATAAGCTTAGAAAGAGCGGAAGCATGAGCACTCCTATCGAACGCTTCATTACACAGTTGTACCTGCAATATTGAAAAGAGCATAATGATTTTCCATATGAATGCTCTTTGTCTGCTGAGAGGCCGAGAGATGAAAGAAACTGTCGACCGGTGGCTAAGGTGGAGGCAACAACTTTGTCTATCTGGCAAGGAGGTCAAAGCAGGTTTGATAGATATGAGGAGTTAACTTATGGGTACCATCACTGTCTGCCTATTTTTTTACGATTTTCTTAACTCGATTTATCACACTTTCAACGGTTGTCAATTAAAGCCTGGAAGATGCTTTCACAATATTTCTCTGCTTATCTTTCATGTGCTTACAGCATAAACTTTTGAAATCTGACACCCATAGAAGCAAGCATCCCATTAAGAGAATGGTGCTAGCTATAAAAAAATTTACTTAGTCATTTTTTATTAAAGAAAAATAACAGATACATGTTGCAATTACCAAGTTAATTCCATTTGTTTTTGAAATATTAGAAAAGGTGTTAATCTGAAAATTATGAAATTTCTCAGTAACATTTTCTTGTTACCTTATGCACAACCTATAAGCGACTAAGAAACAAGATACAAGCTATACGGGCTAGAAAGACATAAGTGCCAAGTAAGTAGAGCGAGCGATGTTGCCATTTTAGGGAAGAAGAACCTGCATTTAAGCTAGCTTATGGGTCAAACCACCATTCATTTACGAAACACTCGAATTGGCCATTTCCTAGCCAGAAATACGCACTTTTCCTTAGCCCTCGCCTCTGTCTATTTTTTGCATGTCCTACTAGCTACTATCTCTGTTGTTGTTCTTTGTCTCTATTGGCCCTAATTGCTTTGTCATTTTCCTAGCCTGTCCTTGCATGTAGTCTATGTCCCTGCCCCTGTCTTTGTTGCTTCCACCCGACTATCAACGGCATCTGAGACTAAATGTACATATATCTCTATATACGATGCTCCCTTTGCACTTGGTGAGAGAAAATAAATTCGACAAGATTCTGCTAGTGAATTGATCGCTTCAGATAGCTAAATCACTGATAATTTGACTAATCGATCAATATAGAGAATTGAGATAAAATGTTATGCTAACCAAGTTATGAAGTTTACTCTAGAGGCCACGCTGCAGTAGGGCCGCCTGGTTCACAAGACCGCAATCTTCGTTGATGCCACCTTTGGTGACAATGAGATCGACCATGTTAGCATCCCATTGAAAAAAATCCTGAAGTCCGTTGGTGGAAATAAGAGCACCACCACCTCCACGCAGTTCGCCAGCCATTAGGTCCAAAAACCTATAGATTTAAGGAGCCTTGCCAATACTGATTCAGGCTATAGTAGAACCTTTATCTTCCTAGGCCATCGAGGCTATAGTTAAGTGATTTGTTCATGGTGTCTAGGTTATCAATATGCCAACCCATTCAGACGAAGACTACATGGGCATTTTCTCTGCAACACCGACACGATCCATGCAAACTGCATGCAAACCAAGTGGAGGAACTTACATGCAATGCTACACGTAAGCAAAAGTTTTAATTTTATTTAAAAGTAATAAAATAAAATAATTAGCATGGGGAATCACGTGCACTTCGTCTAGAGCGTGAATATAATATTGTTTTATTTTCTCTTGTGAAGCGTTAAGATCTGTCCCAAGGAAGGATGGCTAAGTCTCCCCAAAGAGAGGAAACATAAAGAAGGAGATATTTCTTCCATGGCTGCATCAATAGTTCAGGCCGTCAAAAGGATAATTGTTTGTTGTTTTTATGGGATTGGTTTCTCTTCTACCGGTTGATCCTTCATCGGTTTCTTCCTCTTGCCTTGTCATTTGGGAGCCATGTGTATATGAGCTTGCATTTCAACAATTTAAAACAAAATAACACACCACGTTAAATCCATGAGATGAAACATCAAAATGATCCCAAAGCCAAAATTGTGATTAATCAACATAAAACAGTGTTGACTTTGGGTTTGTGTTGGATAACAACTATCAAACGAAATAGCATTGAAGGTTACAACACTATTTAAGGGGAGGCTAAGGTCTAATAGAAACAAGCAATTTAGAATGTATTCTCTTCAAATAAATGAAAGGCTCGAGCTTTCAAACAATGTATCTAATTCTAAAAGTAATGCATGCAACCCTACAATCTAAAAATAACAAATCGAATGACTGATTAGGAGGGAGGAAATTCAAATTAAGTTCCTAGATAAACAATGAGAAAAAATTAAGTTGATTTGAAAATAAGTTCCAATTTTGAAAGAGAGGATACAAATATGTCGGTTGTTCTTATCGGACGTCGAATACCTCCCCTCTTGGGGACAGAGCGGTTTCAATCCATCTTATCGTTCGTCCATTGTTGTACCTGATTGATTATGCCTGGTAAAAATGTGATCTTCTAGAGATTTAAGATCAGAAGCAAATTTTGGATGAGATTTCTGAATAATTTTACTTTGAAGAAACCCTAGAAGATGAAGGTCCTCTCCAAGGAGCTTATGAATAGCTCATTCCAGAAGTTCTCCTCTACCTTCTTGGCAGGGACTTGTTTCTCTGCAACTCCCCTTGTTAAAATTGTCAACCCTTATTTCTATGACTTAAAAAACTAATTACTCGGCATTTTCTCCACACACACACATACCAGAGTTAATGCACCGGATCTCATCAGAACTTCGCACTTAAGAGTGCTTGGGCTAGAGTAGTATTGGGATAGGTGACCTCCCCATAAGTCCTAGTGTTGCACCCTCCCCCCCTTTATATATATGACTTTCTATCTATGTCATTATTATTTTTTAAATACAACCTGAGTGGGTCTAATGGTTAAGAATGTGTGTTTCCTCCTTGGAGGTCACATGTTCAAAACTATAGGGGGTAGGGTAGGGTAGGGTATGTATACCTTCATAGACTTAGTCATGTCCCTTTGTTGAAGTCCCTTGTCCCACAAACACGGAGGTCTCATACACCAATTTGGTGTGGATGATTTAAATTTCAAGGGTATATTTTATTGTTTCATTGGACCACCTAGAATGGAAATGCAAAATTCAAATAAAAAGAAAAAACATTTCTAAGTAATTTTTTATGAATTTCTTTTCTCATGAAATCAAAATACTTTTATATGTAATACTCTTTGAAATAGTAAATGTGAAATAACTAATCTTTAAACAATATTAAATCCAAATTCTATTAACAAACTAAATACCATTAACTAAGATAATATTGAAACTTTATAAAACTTACAATTTTATAGGGAATAAATTAAATCTAATATTTTATCATAGATCTTAAATCATGTAACTTAAATTTAATCTTTTATCATAAAACTTAGATTAAGATAAATCTAATTTTTCAATAATTTTTTTATAAAAAAATTAACTAATCCAATATAATTTATGTTTATTATTAAATTAATCTTGTTTAAATTACACATTACTTTCTCTAACATATATAAATAATCTAATTATAAACTTTTTAAATTTAATAACATTTTATATTTATAAACTTTTTAAATAAAAATTAACAAATTATTAATTTATATTAACATAAATTAAAAAAACAAAATATTAAAACATCTTAAATTTCACCTTGTTATTGTTATATGTAATCATCCTAATGCATTGTTATATGTAATCATCCTAATGCATCACTTTAATATTATTATTTCATTCAATCATCCTTCAATAAATTCATTCCCATTAATGTACACTTCCTTATATACAATAACATTTATGTAATCATACTTATCCATCAATCACTTTATTATTATTATTTCATTCAACCATCCTTAAATAAATTCATTCCTCATTCATAGTAACTTTAATACTATTATTTCATTCAATCATCCTTAAATAAATTCATTCCCATTCATTTATACTCTCTTAAATTTATTCTCATTCATTTACACTCTCTTATATATAATAATATTTATATAATCATACTTACATATCAATCACGTTATTATTATTTTTTTGTTATTATTTTTTTTGTTTGTTAGTTTGTCTGTGACCTGAGGGACTACCCTGTGGGAATGCACCTGATCTGAGCCACACGAACCTTTCGTATAGTTGAATTTTGTGTCCCCTCACAAACCAGTGACTTTAACATCACGTAGTACCTTAAAAACACACTCCATCACCAAGTATCCTACACCTCAAGAACAATCACACCCTTTAATAAATTCATTCCTCGTCCATTTACACTCCCTTATATATTATAATGTTTTATTTTTAAGTTGTTTTTTTTAATTATTTGATTTAGTTATACGTTTTATTATTTAATTATTTTTAAGTTTTATAATATGTGTGCTACTTTCATTATGTATTTTCTATTTATTTAATTAATATTTAACATACCTTTTTATTAATAAATAATTTATTATTGTGTTTTCATATTTAATTTTCTTTAACTTTATTTGTTTATTATAGGCGTACATTTTTTTTGTTTCACTATCAAATATAATTCATATCATAAAACAATAAAAACATAAAATTAGCAACAAAAATACACGCTTCTTAAAAGTGTATTAATGTAATAGTTTTTATGAAATCTAAAATAAGAAATTAAAGTAATTACAAAATATTTAGATTTGTATTACTTATAAAAAAGAAAAATGATAATAACTATTAAAATAACAATATAAATTGATATTATATATATGATATATTTTGGAAAAAAAATACTAAAAAGAGATAGGATTTTATTTTAACGTGTATCTTAACCAAAATTTAAGCTGCAATGATGTTATTATTAAGACATCCAATTTGACTCTCCTAGAGGTATGTATCTAGGTATGTATCTATTGTGGTATGTTAATACAAAATGAAGACAAGTGACAAAATTTGATTCTTTATAAATGGTTTCAAATTCAATCATAAGCATAAACATCATTCAACATTTTAAGAGCCACATGTTGGTTCTCTAAAAGAAAACTGAATTCTATTGTATATCTATTTGCATTGCAAATTGGTGTAGTGTGGCCCATAGATACTTTCAACTCTCTAGGTAATATATCAACGTAGATTGAGTAATATTTAATCTCTAGTAATGCATGCTTGTGAACAATGACATAAATTCAAAATTGGATCTAATTTCTTTATTAAAGACTTACACTCAAGCATGAACTACATTTTTCATTGTTCCTACTAGATCAATATTTGTATTGTCTGCACATTCTACATTTGTTAATTTTTAATGAACATGGCTATAAAAAGTGGCCAAGACATTAAGTAGAATTGACAATTGTTAATTCTCAAAGTAAGCCTAATTTGTCTTGAATAGACAATATATCGTGTTCTATGGTCTTCAAATTTTTTGTAAAACAAAATGACTCCTATTTATTTTTTAGAAAATTGACACACACTTACCTACAACCCACAATTTTCTACTCTTTGAAGCCTTTGAAAGAAATTTTCCCGTCCAACAAATTGCAAGATGTTCTAGCCATGTTGATTCCCATGGTTGTTCAACATGTGAGTTACTAATCTTTGATTATGTTTTATTGTAGTGTCCCCATATACTCCCTTGTAATGATTTAGCTAAGTGTTATGATGTTTCCACATTGTTTGCATGATAGTGAGGAAGGCACCTCATTATGTCTCCTCCATCATTTTTAGAATAGTTTGATAGTTACTTGTGCGCATCAATATATTCATTTCCAGAGTAATTATATAGGCCCTCATATGCATTCCCATGGTAATTAGATAAATGCCCTGCACTATTTCCATCAGTGTTACCACAAAAATTTGAGAATTGTTTTGTGTCCTCTACATCAACATTCATGTTGTAATTAGACAAGCTTCTCATTCCATCTCCACCGTCATGCTTAGGGTAATTAGAGGGGCACCTGATTCTCTCAAAAATATCACTTCTAATGTAGCTAGAGGAATGCCTCACATAATTCGACTCTTGGTCCCCTTTGTAATCAGATAATCGAGCACCAATTTCAATTTTGACATCATTTCCCCTACAGTTTGACAGGATCCCAATGCCATCTTCTGCACTATTATATTGATATAATGGCAATGACAACCACCATGTATCCAACATGTCCTCTGGATAACAACAATCAAGTGAAAATATTTCATACTCTTCCTGCAATAATGAATCATACAAGAAAGGGAACATGGTAAATAAAATCCTTAGACACCTGAATGGACTCCACGTAGCATTCATTTTATGTGCAAGGATGGGACTCAATGCCACACCAACCAATTGTTTTAATTGGTAGAATCGACTAGCCCAAACCTCATGCTTTTCCTCAATCACATTGTTATTGTTGTCTTTCAATTATATCTATAGTAAGATTTATCATATGGAGAGTGGAAAATATGAATCTGAATAAACTGGATAAGAAATAAAACTATGAGCTTATGTCCAAGAGAATCTTTTGAAGATGAAGCCTAAAAAAATTGCATAGTGGCATCATGAACCAAAATCCTTTTGTTTCCTTCTAATTAAGACGTGGATATAAAGGGCATATGTTATGATATTTGTGATCGAAAAGCAACTTGAAATAATCAACAATATACATCAACTAAGCAATAATGGTAAGCAAAAGAAAAAACTCAAAAGAATAGAAGACTAATGGCAAGTAGAAGCAAAACCTCAAAAGAATAGAAGATTAATGGCAAGCAACAACAAAACCTCAAAAAAATAGAAGGCATAGCTATATTTGAATGCTTACCGCCCCGCTCCTTTGAATAAACCCATCTGCAACATGGTGTCTCTCCATATTAACCTGCTTAATGAAGGTTCACAGCCTCTTAACATTTCTATGCAAACATGTTATATAGCATCAAAAGAACCAAAAGCAGAGTGAGAACTAGAAATATATCTTGGTTTTAATCTTCAATTTCCATTAATATAAGAAAAACTTGCAAATGAGACAAAATTAATGAAAATGAAAATACTAAAAGAGATTTTTCACATAAAAATCCCTACCTGTTGTAAGTCAAGTTGCTATTCTGGAAATCCTAGTTCTTCAAGTAAATTTGTTGCACCTGCTACAGTACATTTACAATTTTTCTATCCTGGGTGAGATTTCAAACTTGTTACATTATTTTTTTCCTTATCCTATTCAACTCCAACTAATAATTAACCAAACTCGACAAGAAAATAGAACAGAAGAGCAAAACACCTCGTTTCCCCTAGAATGAAGAACAATAACTTCTACCACGGTGAATTTGAACATTGATATTGATTTAATGTGGTGAGTGAATTACTGACTGTAATAGTAATAGAAGGGTATATTTTAATAATCAGAAATTGCATATAATACAAATATAATGCAAATTTAAAGCAGTTTGTGAATTTTGGAATTAAAGTATATCGTTGCATGTCAAGCATACAAAGGTCCAGAAATTGCTACAAATGTAATGAGGAACCTTTAAAACAAAACACTGGGTAAATCATTATACATGTTATACATGT
Source organism: Picea engelmannii (assembly GCA_009831015.1). Classification (NCBI taxonomy): domain Eukaryota; kingdom Viridiplantae; phylum Streptophyta; class Pinopsida; order Pinales; family Pinaceae; genus Picea; species Picea engelmannii. The sequence continues at coordinate 336,772 of ML786122.1, forward strand.
CCCTGTAAAGAACAAAATGTAAATCTTTATGTATTTACTCATTACAACATTCTCATCTCATCTCATATTTTGTGGATGGTTCCTCAAATTAAAATTGTTGAAACAGATCCTGGGGGATGTAAATGGTTCCAAATGGATTATTTACCAGTGTTACAGTTGATGAACTTCTTATACCTTCATTTGACTATTGTTTTTGCAGCAGCAACATTGTTTGAGCTTAGGACAATTCCACTGGGGGAAGCTTTTGATCATAGCATGGAGGAAGGAACTGCAAGTGGAAAGGGAAATGAAAAGGAAATCTTCATTTGAACCCCTTCTGAAAGCTCCAACTCTGGGATTGGTGTTGATAGCCACTGCGTTAACATCTCAAATCAAAGTATGTCCAACAAAGTTGCTTCAAAAGGGCTCTCTAGCATCTTGAGACAAATGGAAAACCTAAGAAAAAACTATGGGTTTAAAACTATCCCATGGCAAGGAGCAATACCCCGTAACATACCCACCACCAAGCTAAGTCCCATCATTGCAAAAATCACTTTTCCTACTAAATACAAATTTAAATATGCCCCATACATATAAAATAAAACCAAGGGGTAGCATGCCCACAAAAAAATACAACAAAACAATATGATGATTTACTCATGCATCTAACCGCTTTATAAAAACATGAATGCATCCAGAAAGCACACAACTTTCATATATTCATTTACACAGTGGAATAATCATAATAAAACAAAAAAGACTTATCTGATTATAAATATAACCAACTGGATGCATACAAATGATGAACCTCCCAGCCATCGACATTGCTATTCATTTTCTCTCAATAACAGGCCACCCCCGAGTTAAGGCTATGAGTCCACAAAGAGATCTATCCCTCTTGGTTGTCCACTCATCACGCTCAGCATCCCAAAACCTAAGTTCTAATCCAACAACAATTCCAATCCACCAACTCTCTTCCCCATAACTTGCACAACCCAAGGAATGTACCCCCTTCACTGCTCTCATCCCATCGGCCTATACCATTCATTTATCAAGGCTTCCAATGCACTCAGTTGGGAAATAAATTTTTCATTTGGGGACTATAGGAACTCTTATCTACTCTAGGAGTGCTCACAACATCCTTCGCGAGGCTCTTGAGTCATTTCCTCAATAGGAAAACACACTAAAGGATTAAAACTCATTTTATAGGCACATAAGACACATTTACAACATATAACACAACCAAACAATGGTTTCCTTCAAGCATACCATGGCTAGTGCTCTTCCCAACACTCAACTCCCCTCTTATTGTCCAAAAATTGTCTATAAAAACTCTCTACCTTATGCATACGAATTTCATTCTCTTTACTTTATTTTCTTGACTCACACTCTTCCCAAGGATGATTGTACTTCAACCCCATGCTCCCAATAACTATGGGATGTGACTCCTCACACCCATCCTCTTACACGAGTTTAATGATTGGCTTTGGGAACACTCAACAAAAAATAGAAGGTTATACATAATGATAATAATTTAAGGAAGTGGGTTGGATTAATAACCATGCATATTCCCCCCTTAGACCCCTCTCTCTTGTGGAATCATATCCCCCCAACGTTTTCATCCCTCTCATATTGCAACCAATGATTGCTACTTTTATTAATCATTTCAATGTACCATTTGCATAGGTTGGCCCTTGGCCATATTAATAAATATGGATTCTATGACCCAAACATACCAACTCACCAGCCTAAATCACATTTATACAATTACATTATAGTTTATGGGGATTAAAATTGGGGATGTTACATTCCCCTCCCCCTTGTTTTTGCATTTTCCTCAGTGCACAACACCATACGATGTACATACAATTACAATGCTAGGCTCCCCAACCTTTATTCAACATATAGGCACTCCGACCCAAAAAATATGCATAACCCACTGGCATTCTCCTACAACTTTCCTGATTTCCACCAACTCTCTTTCTCTTGACTGACACAACCCACGGAATGTATCCCCTTCACTGCTCTCAGTTTGTTGGGCTATACCATTCTTTTATCAGGGCTAACCCAACGAATGTGCCCCCTTCACTATCCTCAATCCACTGGGCTACACCATTCATTTAGCAAGGTCTCTCTAGCACAAGTAACTAGGAATCTCATTATTGGGAACTCAAGGGACTAAATACTAGGAAAAATACTAGTAAAATAACTATCAACAACCTTGCTACTATAGTGCAACTCACACATGAATTCACTCTTCAGGCCGGACAACCTTATTCTTCGACAGTGCAACTCCCGCACAAGATTTCACTCTTCAGTCCTGACAACTTGGTTCTTCTACAAGCCTAAAAACTTGCTTCTTCTATTCTCTTATGAAGTTTTTCTTTCTTGCTTTAATCACCCCTTAGGCTTAGGCATCCCTTTCAATGTTATACAATTCCTCATAAGATCCATCATTTGCCAAGGTGTTCTTGTGCAAGCGAATGCCAGCTTACCACTAGAATTCCACTAGCAACCTGTAACTCGTGGCAAGTGTCTCATCTGCATCATATGCACACATGCAATATCAGACATCATCATACAATTTTAAATTATAATTTTCCAAATATGTTTATTACAGGAAAAAATAAATTTCCATAGCATGAGTTTTTATGATGATTATGTTTGTCTCTTGTAGTTGTAGATATTTGTCTTGTTCGTGGGCTTACACCATTTCCTTATCCAAGACCATTCTTCCCGCAATTTTCTCAATTTTCACTCATCCAAACATACGGTTAGTACTCATGCACATTTTCAGCAGTTCGTGAAATGATCTCATAATTGTATCTTACTAGCAATTCAATAATTTTCATCCATTGTTCATATTAAAACAAAATTCAATTGTTAATCATATTATCTAGAATGAAACTATCATTCACTATACATGCATTATCAACACACCAATATTTTCATAATGTAATCAAACATTTCTCATAAATAAAACCAATGTGCCCATACTCATGGCCACATCTACACAATGCATCCTTGCATTGACTAT
>ML786122.1:345411-363334 GCA_009831015.1 Picea engelmannii
ATATTACTCTCCCCTACTTTCTTGAAGAAACATTATATCCATAATTCATATGACATGTGAAAACCGTACACGTCAGTAATTCCTATTCGTACGGTCATATTTATTATTAGTGGAGCTGCATTAATATTAAGTGTTATATATTTTGTAATTTCCATATAACTATTTAAAACATTGCAAGGTACAACAGAAACGTCCACATAGTTAGGTACATAATGTAAGTATTTAAATAATGTGAAAATATCATAATGAAGGTTTTTAAAATAGTATTTTTAATTACATTGTGAAAACCAGTAAGGGTAAATTTTTACTCATTTCAAATGTTTTTAGGGTTGTAGTTTAAACCTTCTATTTTATTATTTTTTGGGGAATTTTTTTTATTTAATTTTGCAAGAAATCTGGTTAGAAAATGTTATCAAAACAATTTTCATTTGGCCTTTCATTCAAAAACTAAAAATCTTCTTTTTACTTTTTTTCTTCAAAGACCAATTCTACTCTCTTGTATCTATGGAATTATTAATCATATTTCTAAGATTTTAACAAAAAAGAACATTAAAACTTTTTCAAAACTTAGATAAATATGGCTATATACTTTCTCAAGGTGTTTATCGGATTCTCTACTTACTTTTATAGCAAATCCAATATTCACCAAAGTATTGTATCTATCCAAACTCTTCTCAAAGAACATATTGTTAATAATTTTCATAATCACCTTACTAAATCTGTCATAGTTGAACATTCCCATTATCTAACACATTTTTTTCTTTAATCAAGCCAAAATCTTTTCAACTACTTCCCACTATTCCTTGGACATCATTAGAAAATAAGCCAAAATCTTTTCAACTACTTCCCACTATTCCTTGGACATCATTAGAAAATCCTTAGATATAAAAAAAAAACAATCTAATAACATTAATTAATGACCCAATGATTCCAAATACACCAACTATATTGAAAGCCCATTATCTTCATTCTCTCCATTCTTTTATCCTCTTCTATTACTCTTAATATTTATTTATTTTTAATTAATATCTTAGTACTCCTTTATCTCTCAACACACAATTTTAATGTATTCACTTTTCCTTTCATTCAACCATTTCTCTCCTGTTTATTTTAATTATTTTTTATTAAATTTTTTCAAACTCAATTTTCTTTAAAAAAAAATCATTTATCCTCATCGGTTCTCTATTTTATCCCAATCATATATGTCTTTTTAATCTCTTCCCATAAGACTATGAGTTATATTCTCTTTTAATATTTTTTTTCCACAGAAAAAAGCTTAATTTTATTCATCTAAAGAGAACCAAATTACATTTTGTAGGTATTTTAAGCACGACCCAAACATGGGAAACATAGATCAAAAAATAAAAGCCAAAAAAGGACAATGAGGTGGCTGATAAACCACATATAAGTTTACAAAATAAGGAACTAAGAACAATCCTGGAAAAAACAATATATGTCCATATAATTACACAAAATTCCACCACAGAGAAGCACATTGGAACAATAGTCCCAAACAAAAGACCCTGGAGACAATATGGACCATGTCAGAGCGGTATGAAGCTCCCACATCAATTGGGCATACATCAAACCCTGAACAAACCAGCATTGGTGACTAGATGGACCAGGTTAGAGAGGTATGAAGCTCCCTCATCATCTGGGAATACATCAAACCCTGAACATACCAACACAACCAGAGAGAGGAACTCTAGTCTGATGTGAGCAGACCCAAAAAAAAACCTATCGAGAGGGGGCAGCAAGATGAACCCCAAAGAAAACCCAGATGCAGGACAGACCAGATCAAAGCGACATACATATCTCTCTAAAATGAGAGGATCCAAAACTCCAAACCCCAGCTACTCAGAATATGAAACTGGACACCAGGAAAATTGCAGCCAAACCCACAGAGCATAGGGTATGCATCTGACCCTGAATGAACCTAAAATGTTACAGGGAGAACAAAAGAAGTGTCATGAAAACCCGCCAAAGGAGAGGCCACCCATAGAGAAAACCGATGACAAGACTGCCATAAACCCCAGAACAACACAAGACGGGTCAATGAGAGATCTGAGGCGTGAACACTACATCACCAGAAGGACCGCACCAGCAAACACGACCACCATAAAAAAAAAAAAAAATCGCGTCATTTAGAACAGAGAGCCCGATCCACGCGAACTTAAGCCATAGATCGAGCTACAAGAAAATAGTAAACCTCTTCGCATAAATGAACCCTGAAAAAATACGCCTCAACGGGGAAAAAGGAGTCGGAAAGATGGTGGCTTCATTAGCAGAGGCGTGCGTCGAACAATCTCCAATATCAAGGATTCAAAATCTATGTGTGGACACCATGAATGAAAGGAAAGGCATAAACGAGGGCTCTGTGGCGAGGAAACCCTACCTGCAGACCCCTATCCCCGATTCGACCAGAAGAGGATCCTCTCGAAACCCATAGCTCTTTTAATTACAAATATCTAATATTAATTAATATATTATTATTATTACAAATATATAATCTTAATTAATATATTATTATTATTTCTTCTAATTTCTTATTTTAATTTTTTATTAATTTATTTTTGTCTTTTAGCCATTATTTATAATATTGTTATTTTATGTTATTGTTGAAATTTTATATTTAATTTAAACATTTTTACCTATTTTAAAGGTTTTTTTTATATGTGGTTGTGAACCATCATTATTCACTTATTAGTCCCTGCCCTTCGGGCTTTGGGATTCTTAGTAATAGTTTTTTCAGGGATTCTATTTATTTGGCATGAAAATAAAATAAAAAAGTATTCTTTTAACCAAAGTCTTTAATCTTCATACGATTTTTAGTTGGAAATTCATATGTTTTAACCAATGTTTTGCTTTCGGCCTCTTATTTGGCCTCTTCCCGAGGCAGGCATAGAAAATAGCTTAGGTTATGTCATACATTTGCATACTCATTTTTGATAAGTTTTTGCGAAAAGAAGTAATGCTACTAATGAGTCTAGCATTACTTCTTAACATTAGATGTTAAGATGTAATGCATAGGGCATAATGAATTTTACAATGTCTACGGTGGCTTTCGTGTCTCATGATGGAAGTGGGTGAGAGTTCCACTTGGTGATTTGCATGTCAGAGTTCAAGTATCTATCATCTTCCTCCTGCCCATGCATGCATGGGTGAGTCCATTAATCTCTTACCATGTGCACTTTCCCTTATGCTCAGCAATGCTCCTATCCTCTGCAACTGGAAGCTTGGGTATCCTCTGCAACTGGAAGTTGTATTTTCAAGCTGGTCCTCTCTTCTTCCTGCAACTTTATTTTTAAACTGGTCCTCTCTTCTTCCCACAAGATCGAAAAGAGAAACAGAGGGATCATGGAACCTATCTTCTCAAACCACAAGAAATATCCAATAAATATCTACGTCTCATAATCAATATATAAGAGCGGAAGCGGAAGTGTGTGAAAGAGGGCTACCGGGGCATAACCAAGAGGGTGAAACTGAATCTCCAATGGGTGGGACTGTGTGTGAAAGAGGGCTACTGGGGAATAACCAAGAGGAGATCCGGCTAGAAGGTCCAAGAGATAGAAGAATGAAAAGGTTGAAGTAGAGGAGATAGAATCCCCTCAAGGAGCACACAAATGGGGATTCAGCGAGTTCGGTGAAACCATTAATGAAGTAATAGAACGCTACAATGTTGTTGCCCGTGGAATCCTAAACTTCTATAGCTGAGAGCGAAGATTGACAAGAAGATTTGTGTGATAGAAGCTGAGCAAAATAGAGCGAAGATTGACAAGAAGATCAGTGCGGAGGCAGATGCTTAAGCTTATAAGCTTAGAAAGAGCGGAAGCATGAGCACTCCTATCGAACGCTTCATTACACAGTTGTACCTGCAATATTGAAAAGAGCATAATGATTTTCCATATGAATGCTCTTTGTCTGCTGAGAGGCCGAGAGATGAAAGAAACTGTCGACCGGTGGCTAAGGTGGAGGCAACAACTTTGTCTATCTGGCAAGGAGGTCAAAGCAGGTTTGATAGATATGAGGAGTTAACTTATGGGTACCATCACTGTCTGCCTATTTTTTTACGATTTTCTTAACTCGATTTATCACACTTTCAACGGTTGTCAATTAAAGCCTGGAAGATGCTTTCACAATATTTCTCTGCTTATCTTTCATGTGCTTACAGCATAAACTTTTGAAATCTGACACCCATAGAAGCAAGCATCCCATTAAGAGAATGGTGCTAGCTATAAAAAAATTTACTTAGTCATTTTTTATTAAAGAAAAATAACAGATACATGTTGCAATTACCAAGTTAATTCCATTTGTTTTTGAAATATTAGAAAAGGTGTTAATCTGAAAATTATGAAATTTCTCAGTAACATTTTCTTGTTACCTTATGCACAACCTATAAGCGACTAAGAAACAAGATACAAGCTATACGGGCTAGAAAGACATAAGTGCCAAGTAAGTAGAGCGAGCGATGTTGCCATTTTAGGGAAGAAGAACCTGCATTTAAGCTAGCTTATGGGTCAAACCACCATTCATTTACGAAACACTCGAATTGGCCATTTCCTAGCCAGAAATACGCACTTTTCCTTAGCCCTCGCCTCTGTCTATTTTTTGCATGTCCTACTAGCTACTATCTCTGTTGTTGTTCTTTGTCTCTATTGGCCCTAATTGCTTTGTCATTTTCCTAGCCTGTCCTTGCATGTAGTCTATGTCCCTGCCCCTGTCTTTGTTGCTTCCACCCGACTATCAACGGCATCTGAGACTAAATGTACATATATCTCTATATACGATGCTCCCTTTGCACTTGGTGAGAGAAAATAAATTCGACAAGATTCTGCTAGTGAATTGATCGCTTCAGATAGCTAAATCACTGATAATTTGACTAATCGATCAATATAGAGAATTGAGATAAAATGTTATGCTAACCAAGTTATGAAGTTTACTCTAGAGGCCACGCTGCAGTAGGGCCGCCTGGTTCACAAGACCGCAATCTTCGTTGATGCCACCTTTGGTGACAATGAGATCGACCATGTTAGCATCCCATTGAAAAAAATCCTGAAGTCCGTTGGTGGAAATAAGAGCACCACCACCTCCACGCAGTTCGCCAGCCATTAGGTCCAAAAACCTATAGATTTAAGGAGCCTTGCCAATACTGATTCAGGCTATAGTAGAACCTTTATCTTCCTAGGCCATCGAGGCTATAGTTAAGTGATTTGTTCATGGTGTCTAGGTTATCAATATGCCAACCCATTCAGACGAAGACTACATGGGCATTTTCTCTGCAACACCGACACGATCCATGCAAACTGCATGCAAACCAAGTGGAGGAACTTACATGCAATGCTACACGTAAGCAAAAGTTTTAATTTTATTTAAAAGTAATAAAATAAAATAATTAGCATGGGGAATCACGTGCACTTCGTCTAGAGCGTGAATATAATATTGTTTTATTTTCTCTTGTGAAGCGTTAAGATCTGTCCCAAGGAAGGATGGCTAAGTCTCCCCAAAGAGAGGAAACATAAAGAAGGAGATATTTCTTCCATGGCTGCATCAATAGTTCAGGCCGTCAAAAGGATAATTGTTTGTTGTTTTTATGGGATTGGTTTCTCTTCTACCGGTTGATCCTTCATCGGTTTCTTCCTCTTGCCTTGTCATTTGGGAGCCATGTGTATATGAGCTTGCATTTCAACAATTTAAAACAAAATAACACACCACGTTAAATCCATGAGATGAAACATCAAAATGATCCCAAAGCCAAAATTGTGATTAATCAACATAAAACAGTGTTGACTTTGGGTTTGTGTTGGATAACAACTATCAAACGAAATAGCATTGAAGGTTACAACACTATTTAAGGGGAGGCTAAGGTCTAATAGAAACAAGCAATTTAGAATGTATTCTCTTCAAATAAATGAAAGGCTCGAGCTTTCAAACAATGTATCTAATTCTAAAAGTAATGCATGCAACCCTACAATCTAAAAATAACAAATCGAATGACTGATTAGGAGGGAGGAAATTCAAATTAAGTTCCTAGATAAACAATGAGAAAAAATTAAGTTGATTTGAAAATAAGTTCCAATTTTGAAAGAGAGGATACAAATATGTCGGTTGTTCTTATCGGACGTCGAATACCTCCCCTCTTGGGGACAGAGCGGTTTCAATCCATCTTATCGTTCGTCCATTGTTGTACCTGATTGATTATGCCTGGTAAAAATGTGATCTTCTAGAGATTTAAGATCAGAAGCAAATTTTGGATGAGATTTCTGAATAATTTTACTTTGAAGAAACCCTAGAAGATGAAGGTCCTCTCCAAGGAGCTTATGAATAGCTCATTCCAGAAGTTCTCCTCTACCTTCTTGGCAGGGACTTGTTTCTCTGCAACTCCCCTTGTTAAAATTGTCAACCCTTATTTCTATGACTTAAAAAACTAATTACTCGGCATTTTCTCCACACACACACATACCAGAGTTAATGCACCGGATCTCATCAGAACTTCGCACTTAAGAGTGCTTGGGCTAGAGTAGTATTGGGATAGGTGACCTCCCCATAAGTCCTAGTGTTGCACCCTCCCCCCCTTTATATATATGACTTTCTATCTATGTCATTATTATTTTTTAAATACAACCTGAGTGGGTCTAATGGTTAAGAATGTGTGTTTCCTCCTTGGAGGTCACATGTTCAAAACTATAGGGGGTAGGGTAGGGTAGGGTATGTATACCTTCATAGACTTAGTCATGTCCCTTTGTTGAAGTCCCTTGTCCCACAAACACGGAGGTCTCATACACCAATTTGGTGTGGATGATTTAAATTTCAAGGGTATATTTTATTGTTTCATTGGACCACCTAGAATGGAAATGCAAAATTCAAATAAAAAGAAAAAACATTTCTAAGTAATTTTTTATGAATTTCTTTTCTCATGAAATCAAAATACTTTTATATGTAATACTCTTTGAAATAGTAAATGTGAAATAACTAATCTTTAAACAATATTAAATCCAAATTCTATTAACAAACTAAATACCATTAACTAAGATAATATTGAAACTTTATAAAACTTACAATTTTATAGGGAATAAATTAAATCTAATATTTTATCATAGATCTTAAATCATGTAACTTAAATTTAATCTTTTATCATAAAACTTAGATTAAGATAAATCTAATTTTTCAATAATTTTTTTATAAAAAAATTAACTAATCCAATATAATTTATGTTTATTATTAAATTAATCTTGTTTAAATTACACATTACTTTCTCTAACATATATAAATAATCTAATTATAAACTTTTTAAATTTAATAACATTTTATATTTATAAACTTTTTAAATAAAAATTAACAAATTATTAATTTATATTAACATAAATTAAAAAAACAAAATATTAAAACATCTTAAATTTCACCTTGTTATTGTTATATGTAATCATCCTAATGCATTGTTATATGTAATCATCCTAATGCATCACTTTAATATTATTATTTCATTCAATCATCCTTCAATAAATTCATTCCCATTAATGTACACTTCCTTATATACAATAACATTTATGTAATCATACTTATCCATCAATCACTTTATTATTATTATTTCATTCAACCATCCTTAAATAAATTCATTCCTCATTCATAGTAACTTTAATACTATTATTTCATTCAATCATCCTTAAATAAATTCATTCCCATTCATTTATACTCTCTTAAATTTATTCTCATTCATTTACACTCTCTTATATATAATAATATTTATATAATCATACTTACATATCAATCACGTTATTATTATTTTTTTGTTATTATTTTTTTTGTTTGTTAGTTTGTCTGTGACCTGAGGGACTACCCTGTGGGAATGCACCTGATCTGAGCCACACGAACCTTTCGTATAGTTGAATTTTGTGTCCCCTCACAAACCAGTGACTTTAACATCACGTAGTACCTTAAAAACACACTCCATCACCAAGTATCCTACACCTCAAGAACAATCACACCCTTTAATAAATTCATTCCTCGTCCATTTACACTCCCTTATATATTATAATGTTTTATTTTTAAGTTGTTTTTTTTAATTATTTGATTTAGTTATACGTTTTATTATTTAATTATTTTTAAGTTTTATAATATGTGTGCTACTTTCATTATGTATTTTCTATTTATTTAATTAATATTTAACATACCTTTTTATTAATAAATAATTTATTATTGTGTTTTCATATTTAATTTTCTTTAACTTTATTTGTTTATTATAGGCGTACATTTTTTTTGTTTCACTATCAAATATAATTCATATCATAAAACAATAAAAACATAAAATTAGCAACAAAAATACACGCTTCTTAAAAGTGTATTAATGTAATAGTTTTTATGAAATCTAAAATAAGAAATTAAAGTAATTACAAAATATTTAGATTTGTATTACTTATAAAAAAGAAAAATGATAATAACTATTAAAATAACAATATAAATTGATATTATATATATGATATATTTTGGAAAAAAAATACTAAAAAGAGATAGGATTTTATTTTAACGTGTATCTTAACCAAAATTTAAGCTGCAATGATGTTATTATTAAGACATCCAATTTGACTCTCCTAGAGGTATGTATCTAGGTATGTATCTATTGTGGTATGTTAATACAAAATGAAGACAAGTGACAAAATTTGATTCTTTATAAATGGTTTCAAATTCAATCATAAGCATAAACATCATTCAACATTTTAAGAGCCACATGTTGGTTCTCTAAAAGAAAACTGAATTCTATTGTATATCTATTTGCATTGCAAATTGGTGTAGTGTGGCCCATAGATACTTTCAACTCTCTAGGTAATATATCAACGTAGATTGAGTAATATTTAATCTCTAGTAATGCATGCTTGTGAACAATGACATAAATTCAAAATTGGATCTAATTTCTTTATTAAAGACTTACACTCAAGCATGAACTACATTTTTCATTGTTCCTACTAGATCAATATTTGTATTGTCTGCACATTCTACATTTGTTAATTTTTAATGAACATGGCTATAAAAAGTGGCCAAGACATTAAGTAGAATTGACAATTGTTAATTCTCAAAGTAAGCCTAATTTGTCTTGAATAGACAATATATCGTGTTCTATGGTCTTCAAATTTTTTGTAAAACAAAATGACTCCTATTTATTTTTTAGAAAATTGACACACACTTACCTACAACCCACAATTTTCTACTCTTTGAAGCCTTTGAAAGAAATTTTCCCGTCCAACAAATTGCAAGATGTTCTAGCCATGTTGATTCCCATGGTTGTTCAACATGTGAGTTACTAATCTTTGATTATGTTTTATTGTAGTGTCCCCATATACTCCCTTGTAATGATTTAGCTAAGTGTTATGATGTTTCCACATTGTTTGCATGATAGTGAGGAAGGCACCTCATTATGTCTCCTCCATCATTTTTAGAATAGTTTGATAGTTACTTGTGCGCATCAATATATTCATTTCCAGAGTAATTATATAGGCCCTCATATGCATTCCCATGGTAATTAGATAAATGCCCTGCACTATTTCCATCAGTGTTACCACAAAAATTTGAGAATTGTTTTGTGTCCTCTACATCAACATTCATGTTGTAATTAGACAAGCTTCTCATTCCATCTCCACCGTCATGCTTAGGGTAATTAGAGGGGCACCTGATTCTCTCAAAAATATCACTTCTAATGTAGCTAGAGGAATGCCTCACATAATTCGACTCTTGGTCCCCTTTGTAATCAGATAATCGAGCACCAATTTCAATTTTGACATCATTTCCCCTACAGTTTGACAGGATCCCAATGCCATCTTCTGCACTATTATATTGATATAATGGCAATGACAACCACCATGTATCCAACATGTCCTCTGGATAACAACAATCAAGTGAAAATATTTCATACTCTTCCTGCAATAATGAATCATACAAGAAAGGGAACATGGTAAATAAAATCCTTAGACACCTGAATGGACTCCACGTAGCATTCATTTTATGTGCAAGGATGGGACTCAATGCCACACCAACCAATTGTTTTAATTGGTAGAATCGACTAGCCCAAACCTCATGCTTTTCCTCAATCACATTGTTATTGTTGTCTTTCAATTATATCTATAGTAAGATTTATCATATGGAGAGTGGAAAATATGAATCTGAATAAACTGGATAAGAAATAAAACTATGAGCTTATGTCCAAGAGAATCTTTTGAAGATGAAGCCTAAAAAAATTGCATAGTGGCATCATGAACCAAAATCCTTTTGTTTCCTTCTAATTAAGACGTGGATATAAAGGGCATATGTTATGATATTTGTGATCGAAAAGCAACTTGAAATAATCAACAATATACATCAACTAAGCAATAATGGTAAGCAAAAGAAAAAACTCAAAAGAATAGAAGACTAATGGCAAGTAGAAGCAAAACCTCAAAAGAATAGAAGATTAATGGCAAGCAACAACAAAACCTCAAAAAAATAGAAGGCATAGCTATATTTGAATGCTTACCGCCCCGCTCCTTTGAATAAACCCATCTGCAACATGGTGTCTCTCCATATTAACCTGCTTAATGAAGGTTCACAGCCTCTTAACATTTCTATGCAAACATGTTATATAGCATCAAAAGAACCAAAAGCAGAGTGAGAACTAGAAATATATCTTGGTTTTAATCTTCAATTTCCATTAATATAAGAAAAACTTGCAAATGAGACAAAATTAATGAAAATGAAAATACTAAAAGAGATTTTTCACATAAAAATCCCTACCTGTTGTAAGTCAAGTTGCTATTCTGGAAATCCTAGTTCTTCAAGTAAATTTGTTGCACCTGCTACAGTACATTTACAATTTTTCTATCCTGGGTGAGATTTCAAACTTGTTACATTATTTTTTTCCTTATCCTATTCAACTCCAACTAATAATTAACCAAACTCGACAAGAAAATAGAACAGAAGAGCAAAACACCTCGTTTCCCCTAGAATGAAGAACAATAACTTCTACCACGGTGAATTTGAACATTGATATTGATTTAATGTGGTGAGTGAATTACTGACTGTAATAGTAATAGAAGGGTATATTTTAATAATCAGAAATTGCATATAATACAAATATAATGCAAATTTAAAGCAGTTTGTGAATTTTGGAATTAAAGTATATCGTTGCATGTCAAGCATACAAAGGTCCAGAAATTGCTACAAATGTAATGAGGAACCTTTAAAACAAAACACTGGGTAAATCATTATACATGTTATACATGTCCCTGTAAAGAACAAAATGTAAATCTTTATGTATTTACTCATTACAACATTCTCATCTCATCTCATATTTTGTGGATGGTTCCTCAAATTAAAATTGTTGAAACAGATCCTGGGGGATGTAAATGGTTCCAAATGGATTATTTACCAGTGTTACAGTTGATGAACTTCTTATACCTTCATTTGACTATTGTTTTTGCAGCAGCAACATTGTTTGAGCTTAGGACAATTCCACTGGGGGAAGCTTTTGATCATAGCATGGAGGAAGGAACTGCAAGTGGAAAGGGAAATGAAAAGGAAATCTTCATTTGAACCCCTTCTGAAAGCTCCAACTCTGGGATTGGTGTTGATAGCCACTGCGTTAACATCTCAAATCAAAGTATGTCCAACAAAGTTGCTTCAAAAGGGCTCTCTAGCATCTTGAGACAAATGGAAAACCTAAGAAAAAACTATGGGTTTAAAACTATCCCATGGCAAGGAGCAATACCCCGTAACATACCCACCACCAAGCTAAGTCCCATCATTGCAAAAATCACTTTTCCTACTAAATACAAATTTAAATATGCCCCATACATATAAAATAAAACCAAGGGGTAGCATGCCCACAAAAAAATACAACAAAACAATATGATGATTTACTCATGCATCTAACCGCTTTATAAAAACATGAATGCATCCAGAAAGCACACAACTTTCATATATTCATTTACACAGTGGAATAATCATAATAAAACAAAAAAGACTTATCTGATTATAAATATAACCAACTGGATGCATACAAATGATGAACCTCCCAGCCATCGACATTGCTATTCATTTTCTCTCAATAACAGGCCACCCCCGAGTTAAGGCTATGAGTCCACAAAGAGATCTATCCCTCTTGGTTGTCCACTCATCACGCTCAGCATCCCAAAACCTAAGTTCTAATCCAACAACAATTCCAATCCACCAACTCTCTTCCCCATAACTTGCACAACCCAAGGAATGTACCCCCTTCACTGCTCTCATCCCATCGGCCTATACCATTCATTTATCAAGGCTTCCAATGCACTCAGTTGGGAAATAAATTTTTCATTTGGGGACTATAGGAACTCTTATCTACTCTAGGAGTGCTCACAACATCCTTCGCGAGGCTCTTGAGTCATTTCCTCAATAGGAAAACACACTAAAGGATTAAAACTCATTTTATAGGCACATAAGACACATTTACAACATATAACACAACCAAACAATGGTTTCCTTCAAGCATACCATGGCTAGTGCTCTTCCCAACACTCAACTCCCCTCTTATTGTCCAAAAATTGTCTATAAAAACTCTCTACCTTATGCATACGAATTTCATTCTCTTTACTTTATTTTCTTGACTCACACTCTTCCCAAGGATGATTGTACTTCAACCCCATGCTCCCAATAACTATGGGATGTGACTCCTCACACCCATCCTCTTACACGAGTTTAATGATTGGCTTTGGGAACACTCAACAAAAAATAGAAGGTTATACATAATGATAATAATTTAAGGAAGTGGGTTGGATTAATAACCATGCATATTCCCCCCTTAGACCCCTCTCTCTTGTGGAATCATATCCCCCCAACGTTTTCATCCCTCTCATATTGCAACCAATGATTGCTACTTTTATTAATCATTTCAATGTACCATTTGCATAGGTTGGCCCTTGGCCATATTAATAAATATGGATTCTATGACCCAAACATACCAACTCACCAGCCTAAATCACATTTATACAATTACATTATAGTTTATGGGGATTAAAATTGGGGATGTTACATTCCCCTCCCCCTTGTTTTTGCATTTTCCTCAGTGCACAACACCATACGATGTACATACAATTACAATGCTAGGCTCCCCAACCTTTATTCAACATATAGGCACTCCGACCCAAAAAATATGCATAACCCACTGGCATTCTCCTACAACTTTCCTGATTTCCACCAACTCTCTTTCTCTTGACTGACACAACCCACGGAATGTATCCCCTTCACTGCTCTCAGTTTGTTGGGCTATACCATTCTTTTATCAGGGCTAACCCAACGAATGTGCCCCCTTCACTATCCTCAATCCACTGGGCTACACCATTCATTTAGCAAGGTCTCTCTAGCACAAGTAACTAGGAATCTCATTATTGGGAACTCAAGGGACTAAATACTAGGAAAAATACTAGTAAAATAACTATCAACAACCTTGCTACTATAGTGCAACTCACACATGAATTCACTCTTCAGGCCGGACAACCTTATTCTTCGACAGTGCAACTCCCGCACAAGATTTCACTCTTCAGTCCTGACAACTTGGTTCTTCTACAAGCCTAAAAACTTGCTTCTTCTATTCTCTTATGAAGTTTTTCTTTCTTGCTTTAATCACCCCTTAGGCTTAGGCATCCCTTTCAATGTTATACAATTCCTCATAAGATCCATCATTTGCCAAGGTGTTCTTGTGCAAGCGAATGCCAGCTTACCACTAGAATTCCACTAGCAACCTGTAACTCGTGGCAAGTGTCTCATCTGCATCATATGCACACATGCAATATCAGACATCATCATACAATTTTAAATTATAATTTTCCAAATATGTTTATTACAGGAAAAAATAAATTTCCATAGCATGAGTTTTTATGATGATTATGTTTGTCTCTTGTAGTTGTAGATATTTGTCTTGTTCGTGGGCTTACACCATTTCCTTATCCAAGACCATTCTTCCCGCAATTTTCTCAATTTTCACTCATCCAAACATACGGTTAGTACTCATGCACATTTTCAGCAGTTCGTGAAATGATCTCATAATTGTATCTTACTAGCAATTCAATAATTTTCATCCATTGTTCATATTAAAACAAAATTCAATTGTTAATCATATTATCTAGAATGAAACTATCATTCACTATACATGCATTATCAACACACCAATATTTTCATAATGTAATCAAACATTTCTCATAAATAAAACCAATGTGCCCATACTCATGGCCACATCTACACAATGCATCCTTGCATTGACTATGGAATACCATATGTCCATGTCATGTATTCCACCATGGTGAGTTTGAAGGTCTAGTCAATGCCTTAACACATTATCCAAACTCTTCCCCATAACTTATCCAATCATTTGGTGATCCAGGAGGATCTCGGTGGCCACCCGCCTTGTCCAACTAGCTCAAAATAGTTTTTGAAAACTTACTATTTTTAGCAGTTTTTCAGTTCCTGAACTTTCGGGGCCATTTTGAGGGCCTAAACGACGTTTTTTCACGATCAGACACCTAGATAATTATAAGCCCCCTAAATAAAGCTCCTCGTCAATACCTTTCGAACGAGCTATTGTGCGCCCTAAATGGAGATCATATGCAAAAGCTACGACCCCGGGAAGTTGATGTACTAACTTACCCCAACATGTCCCACATGACTTTTGGTGTTTCATCTCCTAGGGTTAGGTTTTTGGATGTCTAGGGTTTTGGAATTCATGTTTATTGTAAAAAGGCCTTCAGAGCCTCATTGTATTCATCTTCTTTTGAATGAGCGTATTCTTCAAATCTCTTCTCAGAGATAAGATGCCACCATTCTAGCAAGCTTGTTTTCAGTCTGCATTTTATAATTTTCAACATATTTCTTATTTAATAGAAGCCAACTTTTAATGTATCTTTGTTATTGTTCACTGTGCCTCTGTGTTAATATTATAAATATGTGGTTTCATTTCGTTCCACTCATAAATATGGATCAATGGTATCAGAGTGGTCTACTCCTTGTCGTTTTTTTAATGCATGTCCCCAACACGGTCAGGGTATAGAGAGAGTTGGGTCTCGAGCTTGTTTCTCTTGAGGACAACTGCTCTTGCACACCCAAGAAACCATCCATGGCAGGTGAAAAGAAAGATGACGGGACATAATATCCTTTCAAAATGTTTCTCGAAGAAGCCCTTGAGCGACAAAGGAATGAGATGATGGATAGCTTTGAAAAAATCCTTCGACGGCTTCCGACAAGCGACACATCCACCTCAAGCGGAGGCACCGCCCCCTTCAAGGTACAGATAAATTTTGATATTCTTATATTTGAAGTTCAAATAGATTTTGATGTCGTAGATAAATGGTTAAAACTTCTATAAGGGTATTTTTCTGTCCACAAATTTTTCGATAGAGAAGATTACATTTGCGCTTCTCAAGGTTGTCCCCCATGTCAAAGATTGGTGGGAGACTTTCTGTGAGAAAATGGAAATAGAGGGATCCACATTAATTGCAGTTTCACCCACTTGGGGTTCCTTCAGGGATGATATTAAGGAAAAATACTACCATTTTGGAAGTTATGACGACTTCTATACAAGATGGACCACACTATGACAAGAAAGAGACCAAATAGTGCCATATTTCACTAATGCCTTCCATACCTTGCGCACCAAGATGGGTATCAAATATTCTGAGCGACATCTAGTGCTCAAGTACCACGACGG
Organism: Picea engelmannii; assembly: GCA_009831015.1. Classification (NCBI taxonomy): domain Eukaryota; kingdom Viridiplantae; phylum Streptophyta; class Pinopsida; order Pinales; family Pinaceae; genus Picea; species Picea engelmannii. The sequence continues at coordinate 361,109 of ML786122.1, forward strand.
TCTACATAGATACGTCTAGACATAAATGGAGTTTTTTTACATCTCATCCTTGGGCGCGACCTATAAATATGTTGTCAAAATCGAGCAGAAGTTGAAACAAAAGACACGAAAGTTTGGGTCTGGGAACCCCTCACAGCAGAAGCAGGGAAAGGGTAGCCCTAACCCATAGAAAAAAGGACAGAGAAAAGATGGGAAACCTCAGGACAACCATTCCAATCCGCAAGAAAATAATTACAATGGTAAGACGGAGAAAGATACTAGGAAGTGGTGCGACTTCCATAAGAGCCACTGACATAACATTGTTGATTGTCACTCAAAGAAGTTATTGGTGGCTAAGGTGAAAGCCTATGAATCAGATGTGGGTTCTGACTCTGAGTCAGAACCAAAAAAGGGGAGATGGATCATTGATGCAGAACCCATTTCCACCATTACTACCACCAATATCTGGCTTGATGAACCTAATGAGCCAAAGGAAGGCGAGCACCTCTTTCATTCACAGATGTGGGTAAGAGGCACTCCACTGCACTTCATTGTTGATAGCGGTGGCCAGAAGAAACTCATCTTAACATAGGTTTTCAAGAGGCTAGCCCTACTGACAGTGCCACACCCATATCCCTACACCATCGGATGGCTCCGTCAAGGAAGAGATATTCACGTCAGCCAACAGTGTCACCTGTCGTACGACATCAACCCATTCAAAGATGAAGTATTGTGTGGTGTTTCTCCCCTTGAAGTTTATGATGTTCTTTTGGGCCAATCTTATTTATGGAAACGTCATGATGTATATGAGTCTAGGTCTCGCAGTGTTATTATTACTTTGAACATGAAATTGTACATGATACCCGAGGTGGTCCCACCTAGTGCTATTTCCTTGATCTTTGCCAAGCAATGCAGGAAGGTCATTTCTCAAACCGGGAAGGTCATTTCTCTTCATGATTCGCTCTCAGAGTGATCAAAAGGTTGCATCCACATCCATGGACTCTGTGGCCGACCTCTCCGTGCAATAGAAGCAAGTGGATAAGGTCGTGGAAGAATACAAAGACATCTTCTCATCACCTATTGGGGTACCTCTCCACTGTCAGGTCAAGCATCCCATCAATCTGACCCCCGACGCATTGTTACCCAATGGGCCAGTCTATCTCCATTCTCTACTAGAAAATGAGGAGATCAAGTGTCAGATCCAAGAACTACTCGACAAGGGGCACATCCGACCCAACTCATCACCTTGTGGAAGCCCAATCGTGCTGGTGTAGAAGAAATATGGGACATGGTGACTCTATATTGATTACCGAGCCCTGAATAAAATCATAGTCAGGAACTGGTACCTGATTCTTTGAATCAACGATATCCTTGATCAACTCAAGGGGGGAAAATACTTCAGGAATATTGATTTGAAGTCTGGCTACCATCAGATCCCAATAGAACCGATAGATGTATGGAAAACTACCTTCAAGTCAAAAGAAGATATTTTTTAATGGTTGGTCATGCCCTTTGGTTTGACAAATGCCCCAACAACTTTCATGAGGATGATGGATGATATCTTGTGGCCTTTCACTAATTCTTTTGTGGTGGTGTATCTGGATGACATCCTCGTCTACAACAAGACTTGGGAAGAACAGTTGCAACATATTCAACAGGTTGTTGTTGGCGAGCGAAAATGATCGTCCATCAACTCGAAGAACGAGTTTGGTCTGGGGTGTGGTCAGGATCTGTGGTATTATCTCCTAAAGTATCTAAACGTAGACTAGTGCCTTTGAGTTGCTCTCGGATATCTGAGAAATATAATGGTTGATTGAGAGGCCTACTAGGTTGTCTGATACAGGCCAAAGCACTGTGTGTCCTTAAGAGTGACTGACGAACGATTTCTTGTACGTCGGCCCCTTGAGGATTTGGTGTTACTGGCTCAACGGGAATCTTAGGATTTTCGTTCGAGGTAGTTGTTGTTTCAGAAGTAACATTGTTGTCTAAGTGACTACGTATTACTACGGGGGAGTGAGTGTGTGGGGGTGGAGTTTTGAGACCTCTACGTGCCATCAATTGTATTCAGGCCCTCCTTCTAGCGCCATTTTTTGGCGAGCGAAAATGACCGTCTGTCAACTGGAAGAATGAGTTTGGTCTGGGGTTTTCTAAATAACCCAGGTCGTTTGGTGTAACTCGTTCTGACGGGTTTAATGGCTCCGTTAGCCAATCTAAAAGTCCTAAAAGAAACAAATAAAATAAATGAAA
>ML786122.1:363816-437700 GCA_009831015.1 Picea engelmannii
ATATATAATGTAGCTGTTGTAGATATATTTAAGCAGAAGATTTACAAATCTTACTTATGTACATGATATACAAACTGCAAGTTTTAATCTAAACTTAAGAAAATCAATGTGAAAAATGATTGCTTCTAGGAGGTAGATAAATAAAGCACATAAAAATATTTTTGTTTTTTTTCTTTATAAATCTAAACTAATATGAAAAATACTATGAAACAGAAACGTGTGGATAGTCAAAAGTTGAACCATACATTCGAGTTTCAGTGATAAGTAAATGACAGAAAAATGTAAATGAGCTAACATGTTAGTGAGTTAGTGATGTGTATCTAAGCATCTGCATGATTAGAGAACGTCCAATTACCACGTCCAAGAGGGAAACCTGCAATGAACCTTATGATTGTTCTGAATAAATCCAGAACATGTGTTGGCAATTTGGGTTTTAATGACTGAAGTGGAGACACAAACATAAACCTTTGATCTCATAATTATACATGATTACTGTAAGATAAATCTGAAAGTAACTTGTACATTCCGTTTTTCAATTAAAATTGAAAGATAAACCCTATTGTTTTAACTGAAAATATGATCACAACATTTATATTTTGAGAAGCAAATTATAGATGGTATTTAATATAACAATCTTGCACATCACAGATATTTTAATCTAAAGATATCAGATCTATATATGTAGCAGCCTTAACAAAACATAAACGACAACATTAATAAACAAGAGGCTAAAGCCAAAATGCATGAATGTTGTTTCATTTAGCTCTGGAATTAATCGTTCATCTTTTGCTCTCAGCCAAGATGTCCTCTATTACAAAATACGGACTATTTAAAGAGTTCATGTAAGCTAAGCATCCTATATTCTAAGATAGGATCATATCTCAAAAAGATCTAAAAGTTACAAAAATAGAGGGTCTAAAAAGCCACTCAATATCAAACTGTATCTTCAAAATATCACAAGTTTTGTTTTGATTTACAGAATAAGACAAAAGAAGTGACTAATTAACTAAGTCCAACAATGCTCCATCTTATGAGATCACCACAAGATACATCCTATCCTGAAAGAAAACGAAATAAGAAAATTAGATGTTTATTTAACTAACATTTTCCAAATTTTATATGAGAATTGACTTGGCTACAAAATCTCTCGATTTTGTAGCCAGACTTATTTTTGACAAAAGAAATCTAAATCACTCTATATTAATTAGAAAAATAACAATAAAAGCACAAATAAGATAAAAAAAAATCTTACCATTCAATTGAAAACCAAAATCGAATCACAAAATTTCAGAGTTGATCACAGCCTCGACACTATCGACATTTTTTATTATGATATTGCCAGTCCTTTTCAAGTGTTTCTCTTGCCTTTGTGCATTGATCTTGAGCTTGTGGTTTTCAATTGTCAATGAGCGGTTTTGAGCCGTAAGAACCTTGATATTTTCTTGAAGGACGGGAATGTCTGTGTAATACAAACCTATCCAATGTAAACACACTTCACAATTTACAGTAGGGGCAAATGGTTGAGGAAGCACATGACTGTGTGTTAAAACACTACCACTATCCACTGTCGGATTTTGGCCAAATTTAATTCCTGGAAAATCCTTGTTGTGCTTCAGACACAGTGGCAAGTTATTCACATAATCGAAAGATTGACTGAGATCCGGTTTAGAGTGATTTGGGTCTTCAGTTGCCAGGAATTTTTCAATCTCAGAATCAGAGCTCTCATGGACCTCGATTGATTCGATCGAGATCACATGAGATTTTGATCTATTCCGTAGGCTCCTCGAAATTAGTCTCCCAACCCTCTTGTTATTAAACCCTCGCATGTCTCAATTTTTCTTTGACTGTTTGGAAGGGTTTCCATTGGTGGATTTGATGTTAAGGTTAGGGTCGATGACTTGTTCACACTCAGGAATTTTAACAAGCTTGGAGCCGACGTCCTGCTGTTCACACACAGACTGATCGGGCGTAGCCCTTTGACAAGGGTTTTCACACAAGAAAACTGGCCTATCACTGGAGGGAAAAAGAGACTTCTCTAGCATAGGTTTATCAACCACCGAAGTCTCTACAGGGTTCACTATAAAAAATCCATTGTGAGTCACGAAAGAATCCCAATCATCATTAAGTAGTTTCAGATGATGGACTATCAACAACTTAACCAACTCATGATGAAATAAGCTGGAATCCAATTTCTGCCTTTTATAACTCTTTGACATCTTATATGAACTTCTTAATAAGTAAAAAGACATGTTTAACTGGAACCCGATAAAATGAATTAGCAGTCTTATGTGATAAAGGAAGACAAGGCCGTAGCGACCTTCACAAATAACAAATTGCCTTAACACTTCCAATAGACTATGCCATCTATATTTCAACAGAGAGAGCGACATACCTTTGTCACAACATTGATTTTTCCAAGAGGTGACGAACAGACTCAATGGTACCTCTTCCAACTTTGAATTTTTAAACCATTTTTGGTCGGTGAGGGGGAGGCCCATTGCCTCGCTCAGAAAATCCTCGGTGATTTCCAATTGAATATCGCCTACTTTGGCTCTGCATCCATCAAATGTGAGGGCGAACTCTTGGGCTTCTTGTAAGTTATAACCCTGGAATTTCTTGAGAAACACAACCCAACCTTGACTTTTAAGGTCTTCACTCGCGTCATCACACAACAACAAAGTTTGGGAGCCATTCAGCTCAACACGGACGACAGGGGTCATAAGGGTTTGGACAGGCAGTCACAAAGGCGACCAGAACTCAGTGTGAGTATAAGTGGTAGCATAAATAGAGGAAGGCCAGAGAAAATAACAAAGGAATAAAACCCACAGTTACCCTAGCATGACCAAAATGAGAGCATAAGGGGTTTCAAGCCACAAAAATCGGGTGTTTCAGGTAATGAATGCCTTGAGTACAGAGTGAAACCCAAGACTCTAGTTTGTAATGATGGATCTGTCGATTCGAAATGCCACTTCAAACAGAGTACAGGGTACGACCGAGTTGTGTTTGAATCTCATCATATGTAATGGGTACCTTGATTTGTCAAGGTTAGGAGAGGATGCGATCCAAAAATCAAAATACCAATCGAAAGATTTAAAATCGAAAATGATCTACCAAGAACGTTAAATGAAGAAGCTTATAGTCTTAATGCCAATCTATTCTTGATGTATTTACAAAATACTCAATATATAGCTTATAATCCAGGAGCAACTCAAAACAATTTTTTTATTAATATATGATAAGCTTCAAAGCAAAACAACATTCATTAAAAGAGTTGTAAGAACATTGACCCTACACAAAGACCAAGCCTTGAATATAATTGCAATTTGATTATAAGTTTTAATGTTTCATTCATTCTTTCAGTCATGAATGAAGCATGAAAACGGAAATAAAATAAAATAGGAAATATCAAAACATCTTTTTTATAACCGAATAGTCACCTTCAAATAGCAATATTTATATGACAAAGCGTAGGCAGCTACAGGAAATGTTATTTGTCACTTTAAAAGGCAAAAATCATGTAGAGTTGCCAACAGTTATGCACACTCTGTAGCAGCACAAGCTATATGCCAACTTGGAAAAATGCTCCTTCGGCATGGACAGGGTCTAATACCTAGGATACATTGTTGATGCGGATGGTGTGCATGTTTATCCAGCTAAAATGCAAGTCATCCGTGATTGGCCATCCCCAACCACGCTGACTGAGCTTCAGAGCTTCTTAGATCTTTCCAATTTCTATCGAAGGTTCGTGTTGTGATTCTCCCATATTGCATTGGCCCTCAACCAATTAAGCATAGGTGGTGGTAAGGAAAAATTTGTGTGGGGCCTATCCCAACATAAAGCGTTCGATGATTTGAAGCAGTGTTTGTGTTCTACCCCAGTGATTTTATTACCTGACCTGCAACAACCCTTTGAGATCAAGACAGATTCTTTTGACTATGTTGGGGGTGCAGTCATCACTCAGTGAGACACTATCAGATGTCATCCATAAGTACCCTACTTACGACAAAGAAATGTACTCTATTGTGCAAGCCTGCCACTAGTGGAGGCATTACATTCTAGGGAAGGAAACAATCATCCACACTTATCATAAGCCACTACAGTTCATGTAGACAAAAGGAAAATTGTAGAATGATCTCCATCAGAAGTGGTCCACATATTTGCAGCAATTCCACCTCAACATCAAGTATAAAATAGGAAGTAACAACTGAGTCACCGATTGCCTTAGTCAACCTCAAGTCATGGAAATCACCACAGTACTCGATTCTTGTGGCCACGAGACCTCCGAATGGCCCAACCTCTATGAGATAGATCCCGACTTCGCCAACACCTACTAGATGTTGGGCAAAAACATAGTTTTTACCAATTTCCATCTTCAACATGGGTTGTTGTGCCATCTGGGCCATATATGTGTTCCATCGAGAAAGCGAGTGAAACTAATTTGGGAATCCCACTACAGTCGAGTGGAAAGACACTTCGGGGTGGAAACGATAGTGGCAGTGTTGCAGAGACATTTATATTGGCTGAAACTTCGACATGATGTCAATAAGTATATCTCGTCCTGCACTTCCTGCGATATTTCCAAACTAGCCATTAAGAAACAAGGTCGGTACACTCCTCTTCCTACTCCTGACAGGCCCTATGAATCCATCTTAATGGACTACATGTTGGGACTTACATCCACCAAGCTAGTAAATGATTGTGTTTTTATGGTTTTTGATCGTTGTTCCAAGATGGTGATTCAAGGCACCTGCAAGAAGAGCATCACAACAGAGGCCACTGCCAAGATCTTCTTTGAACGAGTGTGGGTACACTTTGGGATCCCAAAAACCATTATCTCAGATCAGGACAATCGGTTCCTCGACACATTCAGGTCAAGCCTATGGTCACTGCTAGATACCAAGGTCACCAATTCCTCTACCTCCCACCCCTAGACCGATGGCCAAACCAAGGTTGTCAATCGAATGATCGTGCACATCCCCCGCATGTACAATTCCAAGCACCCCTGCACCTGGGATGAGAGTCTTCCCTATGTTCAAAACAACTACAAATAAACCATACATATCTCAACCAACCACAACCCCTTTCAGGTGGGGTTTGGATTTCAACCATTGGGGCCCATGGATGTTGCACTACCCCTTGCGGCCACCTAAGAAGACTTGTCACATGCTCCAACTGGAGATGAGAAATCTGCCCGGTTCATTGAGTGAATCCAACACATCCTCCAATAGGTTCAGGATATTTTTTAGAAGTCTAATGCTAAGTATAAGCAACACCATGATCAACATCGGGTGCCACATCAATTTAAGGTGGGAGACAAAGTTTGGTTGCACTTGTAGAAAGAACGCCTTACATGGCCTCATCGAAAGATTATTCCACTCCATTATGGACCCTACACTATCACCAAGGTTGTGGGTGAAAATTATTTTGAGCTCAACCTTCCCCCATTCCTCGGCTTCCACCTAGTATTCAATGTGGACCTCCTTCGGCCTTATTTTCCACCATTATTGGACACCTCATAGATAGAAGAACATTTGAAACCAATAGATCTCAACCCCAAATGCATGGAACATGCATCCACTGATGAGATCATGGACACACAGGTCAAGGTAACTCGCTAACAGATGATCCATCTTTATTGGGTTGTCAAAGCAGGGTAGCTCCTGCACCAAGGCAAGTGGCTCACCCAGGGCCAAATTTAGTAGAAATTTCCTCATCTGATGGGGGAACTCAATGCAATGGAGACCATTTCTTCCTAAGAGGGGAGGATTGATCTAGGAGGATCTCGGTGGCCACCCACCTTATCCAACTATCTCAAAACAATTTTTTGGCAAATTACTATTTTTAGCATTTTTTTGGTTCCTGAACTTCTAGGGCCATTTTGAGGGCCTAAACAACGTTTTTTCACGATTAGGAACCTCAATGATATTTGAAGGCTATAGTTGATCCCCCTAAATGAATATCCTCATCAATACCTTTCCAATGAGATATTTTGCGCCCTAAACGAAGATCGTATGCAAAAGTTACGACCGCAGGAAGTTGATGTACTAACTTACCCCAACATGGCCTGCATGACTTTTGTCACTTCATCTCCTAAGGTTAGATTTTTGGATGTCTAGGGTTTTGGCATTCATGTTTATTGTAAAAATTTCTTCAAAGCATCATTGTACTCATCTTCTTACGAATGAGCGTAGCCGTCACATCTCTTATCAGAGATAAGCTGCCACCATTCTAGCAAGCTTGTTTTTAGTCTACATTTTACAATTTTCAGCATATTTCTTATTTAATAGAAATATGTATCTTTATGTTAATATTTGTTATTTTTCACTGTATCGCTGTGTTAATATTATAAATCCATGGTTTCATTTCGTTCTTCTCATAAATCCGAATCATTTGGATACCTTCTTTTTCACCCATATACAACACTAGGAGTATAATTCTCCCAGTGTTCTCTCATGTCGGCAAAGACGTTGCAGTCCAAACATCAGTTATACAGGTAAAACCCATTATGCACTTGGATGGCGCTATATCCCTTCAATTTCCAAACACATAATGGACTCACACATGGCCATCCCTAATGGAATTCGTTGTTATAGCATGAATATATCTCCTGACTTGACCTAGTTATGATCTCATAACCAACATAACATAATATGCAATTAAATTTCTCATAGATGCATTGAATAATTACACAACATGTGTATACTCAAGGCCCTCTTCCTTTACATCAATTTCAAATTTTTAACTTTAACTGAGGGAATTCTTACCTCAATTCCCTTCATCATTTTTGTTTTCAACATAAGTAATCAAATGCACACCTGCATAGCTTTTATCAAATTACCCGATGTTACCTGATCATTTGATATTTTGTAGAAGCTCGCCAACTCCATTCACCAATCCTCTTGGTAAACACTCTTACCATCCTCCTTGTCTTCATATGGATGGATTTCATAGGCAACAACGTCATCAACATTGTTTCCAACCATGCTATAAACAATTTCCTAGATACACAACCCATCATTAGTCTTATTCAAATATCACAACATATATATATATATATATATATATATATATATATATATTCAATCTCATCATGTCTACTCCATGCACATGCATTCTAGATTTATTATATGCATCTCTTCCATTATGCACTCCAATGCATATTTATTTATTTTTGTTGTAGATGGTTGTCCTTGAATTCTTGTAGACCCTTGTTGCTTTGCATTTCCATTATGTGCATTTGTGCACCATTGGTTCTTCTTGCTAAGCATCTTTCATCCAAAGTCCAACTTGAATATTAAGCATTTCCAACCAATATGCCTTACTAACAACTACTCCCACTCAAGCAAACATGCCCCAACTTTACCCTTTAGAATTCCTCCCCCACATTGGAATGGTGTAATTTCTATCATTCCACCTTCCTTCTAATGTTGCAATATTTTCTACCTCGTTGAACCCTTCAACAATATATCAATTTTCTTGTGAATCCCTACTCATGTGCTCAAGACTAAACTACTTCCAATGAAACGTTATATTTTTCCATTGATACTTAGAAGTGAAATTGAACCCTCATTATTCCAACCTTCTTTTCACCTATACCAAGCTTTCACTGCGCACTCTGATAACATGAGTGGATTTCTTGCTTTGGGTACTTTTAGATGCAAGTAGCTAAACCATATGTTAACCATTCCTTCTTCTTGTATTCCTATGCTTGCACATAGAGATGACTCACCCACTCCATGATTCACACCTCACCTCATGAAACCCTTTCTTTTCTTTGTAGAAACAATTGCCACATTCACCACATCTATACCTTCAAGGCTATGAAGTCCTCCTTAACTCCTTGTGCATGCAAATGAAATTCTTCACGTACTAGCTTCATGTTCATGTGAGAATATCTATTGATTGTCCTTTGCAATCGATTCAGACTATGTAGCCTCTGATTAGTAATCTTTCTCTCCTCTCACTGAGTCATTTTTCAAACTTTCAATATCTACCTTGTAGTCCAACACTTTCCTCTACAGCTCTTTGTTTCCTCAACCAACTACATAATACTTGACCTTCTTCCTTATCCAATGGACCTTGGGATTACTCTGAAATAGATTCACACAATATTATCCTCTTGTTAGCAGTGCCTTCACCTAATACTCTCTACTTGATTGCTTCTCTTCTTATTAACAATGCCCTATTATTAAGCTCAACCTCTTTTGTTGCCAAGGGGTTTCACTTCCAAAGGTGCTTCTACACCACTGCATAGGCATTATCATAGGTATCAATACTCTTATTTTGAACCAATACTCACCTTTGACATATACTTCTAATATCCAGAAATGTTTCTCAAAATTATCTCCTAGAAGAACCTACTTATTTTATCATGTTTTCCCCTAGATTACGTTTCCAATGGTTGTATTTAGACCTCATTCTAATTTATGAGCTCCAAGTTATGTCTTCCTAAAATTTCCATTTTTGCTCAATTGTGGTCGTCAAGTTCACCAATCACCTTCCTTCTTATTCTTTGAGAAATATTCTTCTCAAACCTAAAATATGAATGGATATTTGAATTCTCATATCCAATATATTTCCAATTACTACTTTCTTGCTCAATTATGAACATTGAGAAAAAAGTTGTAGCCAATTGAATATTGCTAATTCACCCCTTTTGTGTGTCTGCTCCCAAGTGAAAAATGATCTCAAACACCAACTTTGGCCACCTACAAAGGTAAATATGTTAGGAACCAAGGAAAAATAATTCACAACAACTCTCAAATTGCCAATCTAATCCTTTTTCACCCCTTTTTTCCAAACTTAGAATTTTTAGTCAAACTGACTATCTCCCAAACTGTGCACTTTTGGAAAAACTTCACTAATTCAAATTTGTCTATATTGATGAGTATATAAAAAGTTGAGTAAATATTTTTTTCTATATTTTCCATCTGGGGACCCTTTTCCTCCTCTGAAAATTTCAAAAAGCTCCAAAAAGTGGCCCAAAATAGTGGATTTTGGCATCCCCACTCCAAACTCCTTGGAATCCAGCCAATCCCTTCACACATTATTTTCATGTATGCTTTTCTAAATCTCTATACAAGTTTTAGCATTAACTTTTCCTCTGCCACTGAGCTTGACCCTAATCTTTAAAAAAATGTAGTTTGCATTTTTCATAAAATCAAAGCATAATTGGTTAGTGGCCCTCTCGGGAATTTTTGTAGCCCCTGACATTGCTGAAAAAATCCAGAAAATATTATTCTCTTATGAGTTGTTATGCTCCTCCTATGGCTAAAATACGATTTTCACTCTAGACTTCATTTTTTTTAGACTATTGGACAATTTTTGCTATGTGGCATCCTTGTGGACATGGTTGTTGATGTGGCCTTCTAGGTCCACATGGCACCCTGAGGTGATTCCATATTATCTTGTTAGCCACCCTAGCCCTACTCCATCAACCTCCATCACCTTGCTCCTTCTTGATACCCTTCTTATCTTCTTCCTTTTTGAAGTCCATGTGCACACCAAATATGTATTATGCACCAATATTCAACACACACAACACCAATATTTAGTGCATGTACCGTGCACCAATTTTCATTGCGCACCACTTTAATATTGTGCACTAATATTCAGTGTGCACAACTTTTGTGTCACACACCCATATCCAATGCACACAACTTTTGTACCACGCATCAATATTTCACGTGCACCACCAACTCTACACCACACAACACTAATATTTAGTGCACACACCATGCACTACCAATTCTGCAATGCACAATGCCAATATTTAGCTCATGCATTGCACACCAATATTCCTTGCGCACCACCAATTTTGCACCGCACAATGCCAATATTTAGCACATGCATCGACCACCAATATCTCGTGCACACCAATATTCTGCACACCACCAATTCTGCACCGCACAATGCCAATATTTAGTGCATGCATCACACACCAATATTCCACGTGCACCACCAATTCTGCATCATGCAACGCTAATATTTAGTGCACAAAAGTCCTTTCTTCACGTAGCTAATTTTCCATATTACTAGCTCACAACCATCACGACCATCATGCAAATTCTCAACTCTCCTATCTAAGCCAAATTCACTCTCTTGGAAGTCAAAATGACCCCTCCATAACAATCATTCTGAGTGCAATTCTGACTTGAATTTACCTGGAAATTTGGGAATCTCACTCATATTTTAACGTTTTTCACAAAAATCGACATAGCTCAAACACTGAGATGACAAATTACCAACTTCATGTTGATCTCTAGCCCATACAAGTCCGGTGTTGAACCAAAACGCTCTGATACCATTATGTAATGTACCCAACCCCCAAGTTGAGTCTCATCACTGCAAAAATGAATTTTCCTACTAAATACAAATTTAAATATGCCCCATACATGTAAAAGAAAACCAAGGGGCAACATGCCCAAAAACAATTACAACGAAACAATATAATGATTTACTCATGCATCTAATTGCATTTATAAAAGCATGAATGCATTTAGAAAACACACAACATTCATATATTCATTTACACAATGAAATAATCGTAATAAAACAATCAAACACTTATCTATTTATAAACATAACCAATTGGTTGCAAACGAAGGATGAACCTCCCAACCATAGGAATTTTTGTTCGTTTTCTCTCAACAATGGGCCACCCCCGAGCTGAGACTATGAGTCGACAAGGAGATCTGTACCTTTTGATTGTCCACTCATCACACTCAACAACCCAAAACCTAGGTTCTACTCCAACAACAGTTCCAATCCACCAACTCTCTTCCCCAAAACCTGCAAAACCCAAGGAATGTACCTCGTTCATTGCTCTCAATCCATCAGGATGTACCATTCATTTATCAGGGCTTCCACTGCACTCAGTTGGCCAGGAAATCTCCTGGTTGGGGACTCTAGGAACTCTCAGCTACTCTAGGAGTGCTCACAACATCCTTCACAAGACTCTTGAGTAATTTTCTCAATAAAAAAATGCACCACAGGATTACAATCCGTTTTACAATCACACATGACACATTTCCATCATAAAAGGTTGCCTTCAATCATACCATGGTTGGTGCTCTTCCCAACACTCAACTCTCCTCTTGATTTCCAAAAATTGCTTGTAAAATCTCTCTACTTTCTACATACAAATTTCCTTGTCTTTCCCTTGCTTGATTGAATCACACTCTTCCCAAGGATGATTATACTCCAGCCCCATGCTCCCATAACTATGGGACGTGACTCCTCACACCCACCTTCTTACATGAGTTTAATGATTGTCTTTGGGAACACTCAACAAAAAATAGAAGGTTATACACAATGATAATAATTTAAGGAAGTGGGTTGAATTAATAACCATGAATATTCCCCCCTTGGACCCCTCTCTCTTGTGGAATCATAGCCACCTGTGTTTTCATCCCTCTCGCATCGTAGGCAACCATTGCTACTTTTATTAATCATTTCAATGTACCATTTACATAGATTGGCCCTTGGCCATATTAATCAATATGGAGTCTATGACCCAAACATACCAACTCACCAGCCTAAATCACATTTATACAATTACATTATAGTTTGCAGGGATTAAAACTGAAGCTATTATATACCCACCCCCGACAAACAAAATATAGCATTAAAAACACCTCGAGTGAGGAGGTAACCTTTTTTATCTGGAAATTAAGCATTCAACGATAATTAGGTACATTATCCTTCAAGCAAGCCACGTCCTCAAAGCATTAAACACCATTGATATATGTTATCCTCAAAGCGAGCCACGTCATCAAAGCATTAAACGCCATGAGGTACACTATAAAACACATATTAAACAATTGTTGATGTCACAACATTAAAAAAAAAAAAACCTTATACCAGAAAAAATAAGATAAAAATTTATCACGTCACGATCATATCACACCTTTTACCAATCACAAATAAGATAATTTATTTTTTAACATATTTTTATATTTTTATTTTCCAATGTGTAATGTTGAACATTATATATAGAAACAATTAAACAACTAATGCAAAGTCAAAATGCATTTGATTGCTAAGTGATTAGCATATACCATGCCTTCCGCAGGTATAAAAATTAAATGCATATATTTTCTATTATTAAATAGAATATACTTTAAAGTTTTTAAACCACAATAAACTCTTCATTTAAAATGACATTTTGATAAGGTACGAAATTAGATCATTGTATAATATTTTTAATTGTTCATAATTTAGAAAAAATAAAAAGATATCCTAATCCTATTTTTTATTAATTATATGATTGATTATATAAAATTTGAAAAATACATTTAGGATATTTTAAATCTTTTTCTTTTATTTTTAAAGGAAAAATATATTTTATTTTTCTTAAAAATATATAATTAAATGATATGAATTGTAAAGATTTTGGGTTCAAAGTTAATAATTTATGTTTGAAAAATACATTTAAGCTATTTTAAATTTTTTTCTTTTATTGAAAAAAATATTTTTTATTATTTTTCTTAAAAATATATAATTAAATGATATGAATTGTAAAGATTTTAGGTTCAAAGTTAATAATTTATCCTAGTTACCACTTATTTTCTTATTTATGGCTATGAAGTCTCTCACGGTTCATAAATAATTAGTTAGCACTTGTTTATGGCTATGAAGTCTCTTAAGATTCATAAATAGTTAGTTACCACTTGTTTATGGTTATGAGGTCTTTCAAGATTTTTCATAAATAGTTACATGATATGGAAAAAAAACTAAAAATAGTATACATTTTTAATAAAAGATTTGAAATAGTTTTAATAATATTTAAAAATTTATTATATGGAAAGAAGTGAAAACCATTGTAAGTTAAATAATGTGTATATATAAAATCATAATAATAGTAAATTGTGTTAAAAGTTAGGCTAATTATTTTTATAATTAAAAGAATTTTTATTTTTCTTTCAAGAAAAAATATGTGAGTCTTTATTCTGAGATGAAAAGTTGATATTGCATAGTGTGTTGCCTACACTTTTTCAGAAAACATTTGATCTTAGTAAGGTCGTTTATGTTCGTGAATTATAGGACATTTATGTTTATCTGTTACATCATAACCATAGGTATGACTATACCAAAACATCAACATGTTCCTCCATGGACTACATACAATACATCAAACATTCAAACCCGTTTGTAACCTTATCAATGAATTAAAATATACATGGGATACTAGTCAAAGATTTGTCTTCTAGGAAAGGACATGGAAACCCCATCCTTCATCTTAGTGATGTCAAGTGTATCTTCTTGACCATCCACTATCTATTTTGAAAAATTGTATGCTTCTCCATTTAATGCTTGAAAAATGTGACAACATGAGAAGAAATCAAACCTAGAAATATGAGCCTTTCCCTGATTAATGATATGAGTCAATCCAATGTCGTGATTGTGAATATGGTATGTGGCCCATCGCACAACCAATCTAGAATCTCTAAAGATATGGATATATATGATTACTTATGTTTGATGCAATGACAACCAAGAAAAGAAAGGCCTTCATCTCCATAATATTATTGCTTCCAGGGCCTAGTCTACGTTTGAAAGAGAGGGATTGATTTTTTGAAAGATATATGACTCCTTCATCTCCACTTGGATTAGGGTTTCCTTTAGATGTGTCGTCAAAAGACCCTATGCCTTTGACCTATCAATATTCAACTATCTAATATGTCTCCAAATTCTACTCTTCGTTGTAGACTTGAGGCATTCATATGCATGTTGTATCATGCAAAATCCTTGCAAAAGAGAGAGATTATGATCCTAGAAAAGCATGTCATTTCTTGTTAATCAAAGCACCCAACACACATTGAATGAAAGAGGATTATGATCAACAATAGATCTATCTTCCATCCACTTTTTTAAGGCTTCTTCTATTGTATTACCTTCCAATAAACCATATCCACCTGTCAAGGATTTTGCAACTATCCATACTTCCTTGGATAAATAACATCCTATTAACAATCAACTAATAATTTCACTATTTTTCTTACACAAAGGCTTGATGATAAGACTAGCTAATAGTGCTTCACCATAACATCCCAGGTAAGGACCTTATTGGATATTTCCAACCACATAAAAAGGTTGACCTTCAAAGGGGATTTGATTCACCATAACTTCAACCACAACCATTTTAAACCACCATCTTAAATCAACCCCCTAGCCTTCTAAGAGCATAGCTACATACCCTAGATTTGTAGTGTTGTGTCCACCAATAAGATTATTAGACCATACCAAGTCATCCTTCTCCTAGGGATCACATTTTAGATAAATCTATTCCATTTTTCAACATAGGCACGAAAAGACCAATTTCCTTAGCTAATTTCCAACCTTCCCTCTAAAATGTAGTAGTGTTTGGAGAGTGAGCATCAATTATAGCGAAAATATTATGTTGTCTCAAGAAAATTGGCAATCCATTTGACATTATATAAAATCCTCCACAACTAATTCAGGGATCTATATTGATATGTACCTTATTTCCATGCCAAATTTTCTAGGAAACCATTGACTTATTAGAGGGAAGGAAAGTACCAAGGATTTTCAAATGATAGAAGCACTCACTGATTTTTTGTTTAGGGTTATATTCCATCCTCTAGAGATATTGGTTCCACATATTTTTGGAGTGACACCTTCTACCATAAACCATCACTAGATATAAATCTCTATATTTTTCTTTTAAATCCTTTCCAAAAAGGTAAATGTTCTTAAGACCCCATCCTGGTAGTTTTAGGTTTGGCTAACCTTTCCCATTTCACTACTGGTATATTTTCCAACTTCACTTTCTTATCCATCCTCAAAATCTAAACACATTTTTCCTTATTTCATTGGGACCCCCCTTTGGAATATATGCTAAGGAATGCCAACAGATAGGTATTGCTTCCAAGATTGACTCAACCAATGTTAACCTTCCACCCAAATATAACTATCTAATATACCAAGAGAAGATTATTCTCTTAATAATAAAGTACAACCATAATCAATCTCTAATCCCATACTCATTAGCCTTCAATTCAAATCTAAGGTATTTAAGCCTTTGATTGAAATCTACTACCTTGAAAGGTAATGAATCTCTAATAGCCCTCTCTTGTCCAAGCATTGTCTTTTGGAAGAATATTGAAGACTTAGAAGAATTAACATCCATCCATGTTGTTGTACTATATAACTCAAACACCTACTAATAAATAAGAGCATCTCTAGTAGATTTATTTCCAAATAATAAAACACAATCCACAAACAATACATGAGTTAGAATTAGATTTGTGCCCATTTTTATCCCTTGTAAACCTCTAGATGTTCACTCATATATCAAATACCTATTGAGTTCTTATACTACCAATAGAAAAAGTATAGGGGATCGAGGACATACTTGGCTCAATCCCTTGGATGGCTTGAAACATGAAGTAGTGGTTCCATTGATGAGTAAAGAAAAGGAGGTTGTGGGGATGCAACTCTCTACCCAACTTACAAAATCATAATTGAAACAAACATGTAACATTGTCAATCTTATGTAGTACAAATTGGCCTTATAACAAGCTTTGGAGAGGTCAAGTTTTATGATGAATGAGGACACCTTCCTAACCTTGATAGTGTGGACTCATTCTTGTGCAATCCTACTTGCTTCATGGATTTTCCTATTATTCAGGAAACCAAATTGGTCACTAGAAATGGATGGGGATGTAATGGGATTAATCCTTTTTTCAATAACCTTGGAACACACCTTGCTTCTCTCAATGAAAGGAAAACTATCTTTTACCATTAAAAACACTTCATCATGGTAGTATACATTAAAGAGATGAGGCATTGTCGACCACCAAACTTACAATCACCTGTCATCATGGTAGTATACATTAAAGAGAATAGGCATTGTCGACCACCAAACTTACAATCACCTAACACTCAAAAGGGAGTATATGAAATGCACTAGATTTTTTCTGCACAATTGAAATAATATACTCAAATTCAAATATGATACAAAACTAGAATTGTAAAATTCATAAAAAGGAAGATAACAATAACATATTTACCTGGAGTTACACAAAGAAGAAATTTACAAAAGAGCTTCAACATGTTTAAAACACAACTCATATCATACATCTGAACCTTCCTATTACAAAATGGGAGATCATCCCAGTGGGTGTTGATTTTTTTGTTGAATCTGCTGGCATACAGTCTTACAAAAATAACTTGTAGTAATTGAACTTTGTGAAACATCAAAAAATGGCGTAAGCTAACTTGATAGCAAATAAACCCTCTTTTCAGGTAAAAAAATGGGCATGAATCTGACCATATTTTCAAGGGTAGCCTGAATTTCTCCCGATCAAAGTTCCATGTATTTCATAACCTTACCCTAGGGGGGTTTCCCCATTTTAAACCAAGCCAAATGCTCAAAATATTGACCAGAGTTCTGTATTGACCGGAAATTTAAAACCACACTACCGGAGGACCTATCAGAAAGATAACTTGGGAGGGAAGATTGCTCTTGAGTTAGCCCTGTTAGCACTAGAAGTCACCCTCCGATTGCGGAGAGGGTAAGCCCAGTACCCATTAGTGTTTGGAGTGGATGTTGGTTTAAATGTGGATGGTCGATGGCCAAAACTCAACAACATGAAAGATGTTCAACACAGAACTGGACAGGAAATGCACAAGGAAGTGAGGGCCACATTAACTTCAGTCAGTAAATTGATTTAAAGCGAGAGAAGAGGGAAGAATTAGGAGAAAGGGTGAAGGAGAATGCTCTGGGCATCAGGCCTTCCAACAGCTGAGAGAAGAAAACCCAAGCTCAAGAGAATTCTTGAGCTCAAATTTAGACACCGAAATATGTCTACAAGGGACATAGTTATAGTTGTAGTATGATCAAACCTCCATCAGCGTGCAACTATCACGGCTCAACTGGATCCTCCATGCCCGAGGCATTCAATGTGAGAAGGAAACAGATACACATGGAAATGAATAAAAATGACCACGATATCGCTATAATCAAACCTCCATTACAACTGTATAACAATCCTCGACTGAATCATCCATGCCCGAGTGTTTTAAAAAACTTTACAGACAAAATGAGAGAGAAAGGAAGATGACTTCTTTTAACATGAAAGTCTCAAATCGATTACATAACCAGAGAACAGCTCTGGTAGAACAAAGTTACAGATTGGGAGCTCTGCTCAACCAAATACCACTACAAAATAACATAACTCCATACATATACTCAAAAAATTCGCCCAGTCGAGGCGTGCTTGAGCTTCCATGGTGTGGTGTCTTCTTAGTCAGACTATGCAGACAGTCTCCTCTGCACACACAAGCTTAGACTACCAAAGTCGACAGTTTTCCTTCATGGTCAGACCGCTCTGACCTTCCATTCATGGGGGAGATGATGTTTCAACTACCTACCCAACTTTCATTAACTGCTTCATTGGGGTCAGAGCGAGGCTGAGTCGACTAGGCACCTAGAGAACGCAACGGCCTCTTTCTGCGGATAACCTCGGTGTTTCAACCTTTGGTGCAGCTCACGTGAACTCTGTGCCTTTACCTGCATGTGACCTCGGTCCATGACCCAACACTTATCCCACATGAAATTTTGGGATTTCGCGAATCGAGAATCTTCACTCCACCTGATCCCCAATATCCCGACGCTCGAACTCACGAAATGGCCTCTCTCATATCTACGATCAGATCTGCTATGCATCTGACAACCACGATTGCTTCCCGGAAACTCCAGTCATCAGTTGATAAACAAGCACTTACTCTCTTTGTGGCCTTGCTTCCCATATGACCTCGGGACGTGACCCTGGGTCCACTCTTCGAATGTTTTTGGGAATTTGCTTCTTGGGGAATTGGGGCACTGCTTCCTGTCAAACCTCCGATTCAAGTAACCGTGATTTCGGGATTTCGTGTTTCACGAACTTGCTTCGTGATCCACGCTAAAACCCCCAACTCACGAAATCACAATTTCGCTTATTTGTTGCCACGTGCCCCTCTAGCTTAGACGACCCATATCTTCTTCGCATTTCGGGACTCGAGGCTTTGCGCCTTTCTCACTTCAAAATTCCCGAAGTGACATTCTTTGCTTTTTAGTTCTGCCACCACGCGTCCCACTGGATTGGACAACCTACACTGATTTCAAGTTTCTCGAGTTCAGACCTTTTGATGAACGACTTTAACAACATCCCGAACTCCTGACTCTCGTGCTAAATTTCCATCGTTGATGTTTCCTCGTGAGATCTACGACCCGGATTTAATATTTTCTTTGGCACTAGCCTTTGCGCAACCTTTGACCTCCCGAAAGAAAGTATGTCGTTGATTGATTCGCATTATGGATCTCCGTCGTCGCACAACTGAGCCCGCTAGTTGGTATTTTAAGCCCAAAATGAGTTGTTCTTCATGCTACGCTCGGATGCTTCCTGTGCAGGTCGCGGACCTGGATACCTTGCTACCCTTGAAAACTATATATGATAACATTTGGCTCCATGGGGGATGGCATGCTCCCTGCGAGCTTACAAGAACAAGTAGTTCCAGTCGCCTTAAGCATTGGGCTATGGAGTCGAGCTCAAAACATCATGCTAAACGATACAGGTCGATAAGTAAAAAACGAAAATAAACACACATGCTCCAAGGAGCTTATTTATGTACAGTCCTAAACTAATTGATTCTTACACAATGCTAGGTGAAATCAAACTTCCACCATAGCCATTCAAGTAACTTCCTAACTTGAATCCCTTTTATTCTGTCAATGATTGATAACAGAGAATGCAACTGTGATAGCAGAACGGTTACATTCTTTAGCTTTCCTCCTAATGATGAAGCCAAGATAAACCTGGGCAGCTTCAAAACATGGAGGAAATACAACTCCATGTATTCCTTCACAGGCTCATAGGACAAGCGACAGACTCTAGAAAATTTATAACCGGCAGCCCTCTCTACTACACAGCTGCTCACACATTGTTGGATGTCTCTGGGAAGCGTAGGTGGGTGAGAGGTTGATGCAGGTTGAATGCTCCGGGGTGATGGTTCCTCACTGACATGCTCTGGAAAGGAGATAAACTGCCCCTTCTGCTACTCTTCTGGTCCTTCTGGTTCTTCTTCTTGGCTCTCCCAAGGTTTAGATTCATAATCATCATAAACAAGACCTAAGGGAAAGCTCTGCTCTTCATCATGCTTCTTAGGATGGTTTATTTCATCACAATACTTTTCCTTAACGAATAGAGGATAAGGCACTGTTGTATGCTCTTGGAAATCCTGCATATTCAACTTAGAATCTGATTCATAGCTGTCATATACAGGCTGGTTGCTCCTCTGGTCAACAAACTATGATGTGGGGCTTTGCTTCTCTTCTTCTGAATAATTATCAAATCTTGAGACAGTGGGTCCATCAGGAGCAGAATGCAAGGCCTCTACAGCTATAAAATCTTCATTATCATCCTCAGTAGAGTTGTTAAGGACATTCGTCTCAAGGACTGGAAAATCCTCTGCACTTTGTTCAGATTCCAACCTTTCTATTTTGGCAGAGAGAGATTTTACCAATTCCATCAGCTCACCCAAAGAATCTTCTTCCTCCTCATGGTCTTCATCCTTACAACTTTTATTAGACACAGCCATATCTTGATCATGGCCTTCACATTCCGCACAACAATTATGACAGATTAACTCAGAGGAATAATACCTTTGACAATGCTTATTAAAGGCAGCATGAAACTGCTCCAGGGACGAGATGCTAGCAGGGGGAAATGAGTGATACCACTCATGAGAATCTCCTGCTAGTGAGAACACTAACATCTTTAATAATACATCCTCATGATGTATTTCCCACTGATGCATGAGTTCATGAAACTCATGGAGATGCTGAGCAGGGTTGTCCTCTTTACGTTCTCTAAAAATGGGCAAATAATCACCCCATTCATTTGGAATAGGGACAACATTAGGAAAACCAGGAACAACAAAAAAATTAAAAGGAGCAAACCTTCGAGCCAGGATTCTGTCCATTTCGAATCAGTGGACTCGCCAATCGATCCTTCAACCATGGAGTCGCCAGGTGAATGATGTGTAGAGTGAGTGTGTCTGGTCTTTGTTCACCATAAAAGACCATATCTGATCATTGTGTTCTCCCAAAGGATACCAGGTGTAGCCAGAAGCAGCCACACTGAAATAGTGGAGCTGAGACAACAGAGTCACTTCAGGGGAGCCACCAGGTGCATAGTTGAAATCTTTGATGTACTGAGTTCTGAAGCACTTTCAGAATCAATAAGCTTTATTTTTCTACCCAGGGAAAATATTTAATTCGTCCATGGCAACGATGCTAGAAATGTTAGCACTGGAAGTCACCTTCCGATTGCGGATAGGGTAATCCTAGTACCCATCAATGTTTGGGGTGGATGTTGGTTTAAATGTGGATGGTCGATGGCCAAAACTCAACAACATGAAATATGTTCAACACAGAGCTGGACAGGAAATGCACAGGGAAGTGAGGGCCACATTAACTTCAATCGATAAATTGAGTTTAAGCGAGAGTAGAGGGAAGAATTAGGAGAAAGGGTGAAGGAGACTACTCTGGGCATCAGGCCTTCCAACAACTGAGAGAAGAAAACCCAAGCTCAAGAGAATTCTTGAGCTCAAATTCAGACACCGAAATATGTCTACAAGGGACACAGTTATAGCTGCAGTATGATCAAACCTCCATCAGCCTGCAACTGCAACGACTCAACTGGATCCTCCATGCCTGAGCCATTCAATGTGAGAAGGAAACAGATACACAGGGAAATGAATGAAACTGACCATGATACCGCTATAATCAAACTTTCATTACAGTAGTATAATGATCCTCGAATGAATCATCCATGCCCGAGTGTTTTAAACATCTTTAGAGACAAAATGAAAGAGAAAGGAAGTTGACTTCTATTAACATGAAAGTCTCAAATCGATTACATAACCAGACAACAACTATGGTAGAACAAAGTTACAGATTAGGAGCTCTGCTCAACCAAAGACCACTACAAAATAACAGAACTCCATACATATACTCAAAAACTTCACCCAGCCGAGGCATGCTCGAGCTTCCATGGTGCAATGTCTTCGTAGTTAGACTGTGCAGGCAATCTCCTCTACACACGCAAGCTCAGACTGCCAGAGCTGACAGTCTGCCTTCACGGTCAGACCTCTATGACCTTCCATTCATGGGGGAGACAATGTTTCAACTACCTCCCCAACTTTCATTAACCGCTTCATTGGGGTCAGAACGAGGCCGAGTTGACTCGACACCTAGAGAATGCAGCGACCTCTTTCTGCGACTAACCTTGGCGTTTCAACCCTTGGTGCAACTCATGTGAACTCCACGCCTTTACATGCATGCAACCTCGGGCCATGACCCAACGCTTATCCCATATGAAATTTCAGGATTTCATGAAACGAGAATCTTCACTCCACCTAATCCCCAATATCCTGATGCTCGAACTCACGAAATGGCCTCTCTCAAATCGACGATCGGATCTGCTATGCATCCGACGACCACGATTGCTTCTCGAAAACTCTAGTCATTAGCCGATAAACATGCGCTTACTCTCTTTGTGGCCCCGCTTCCCATATGACCTCGGGCCGTGACCCTGGGACCACTCTTCGAATGTTTTCGGGACTTCGCTTCTTGGGGAATCGGGGCGCTTCTTCCTGTCAAACCTTCGATTCACGAAACTGCAATTTCAGGATTTCACATTTCGCGAACTTGCGCCGTGCTCCATGCTAAAACCCCCGACTCGTGAAGTCACGATTTCGCTTATTCGTTGCCATGTGCCCCTCCGGCTTGGACGACCTAGATCTTCTTCACATTTTGGGACCCGAGGCTTCGCGCCTTTCTCACTTCAAAATTCCCAAAGTGACATTCTCCGCTTTTCGGATCTGGTGCCACGTGTCCCACTGGATCAGACGACCTATGCTAATTTTGGGTTTCGATATTTCATACCTTTTGATGAACAACTTTAACAACATTCTGAACTCCCGACTCCCGCGCTAAATTTCCACAGTTGATTTCTCCTCATGAGATCTACGACCTAGATTTAATCTTTTCTCCGGCGCTAGACTTCCCGCAACCTTTGACCTCCCGAAATAAAGTATGACATTGAATGATTCACCTTATGGATCTCCGTTCTCGCACAACTGAGCCCACCAGTTGGTATTTTAAGCCCAAAATGAGTTGTTATGCATGTTGTGCTAGGACGCTTCCTGTGCAGGCTGTGAACCTAGATACCCTACTGCCCTTGACAACTATATGTGATAACAAGCCCACTCAAAAAATAAAGAGGGGGATGGGGTTATAACGTCAAATCAATATTTACCCAGTCATGTGCAATGTCCTTCCGTGCTTGATTCATTTGAGGTTGGATGATTGATGCAACTTTTTCTATGATATTAGAGCCCAAAAATTGATGGGTTGACTGACCAAGAATACATTGTTTGAGCAACTAATTTTCTTGTCACAATTGTGCTAATTCCTTTCCGCGAATAACCAAAGTTTGAAGAATGAGTCAAATTTCATGTTCTTTGGATTCATTGTGATTAGCTTGGATTTATTTTAGACGAGCCAACTCTTTGTCTTGGTGTTGTAGTTGTTTTTTCAGAGAATAAAGAATGAATTATCCAAAGTTAGAGCTACTAGAGGAGACCCTACACCACATGGTGATGTGGTGAGGAGAGGACACAACATTGACAAAAAAACCATAAACACCAAGTGACCACAATTCATAAAGGTGTGAGATGTGCCAGTGGTAGTGTTTATTGAGAAAAATCACTGGAGGGTCGCAGATGAACTGAGAAGTTTGAACCACACTGAGCAATAAACCATAAAACCCATGATTTCTTACCTTCGACACTTGAAGACCAAGAAGCAATTGAAGAGGAAGCCCAAAGATGTATGTCCCAAGGAGATGAGAATAAAGAAAAGAGAGAGCTTGGAGCCAGGACACCGAGCCACAAAAGGGGAAAGAGGAAGTCAGGAACCACCAAAGAATCTAGCCTAGAATCACCACAAACCAAGAGCCCAAAGAATTCCCATGTGGACGATTGATTTTCTCCCAATGAGCCATGAAAAAGGAATCCAAATTTAACAAACCATAGATTTGGGAGAGTCGATTCTTCACACGGAGCCATAAAATCCCACCTTGATTCGTCAAAATAGAAATGGATTACATAAGGAGGGCAAGTTACAATGATTTGGATTGAAGGAAACTCACACGATATGAAGGAGGTGGGGGATTGAATGAGTTAACACTTGGTGCCAAGGGAGGTTTATGAGAATTGTGGGCCAATAAATAGTTCATAATATAGAGGGGGTTTAAAAAACCCCATTTTTTTCCAAGGTCAAAAAATAAAACATGAAAGAGTAGATTAAGGCAAGTGGACAATAGTTTCTCCATAGCTTGAGTGAGGGACTCCTTGTCGATAAGAAGCCTCCTTAGCTAGCTCTTTTTGCTCTTTTGTTGTCTCCTCTTAAGATATGGTAAAAGGTTACCTCTTCATATTTATGGATTTCTTGTTGAAGAAGAAGATTATCCATATCGTTATTCTTTCTCTCTTTGCTTTTGCATTCTTTGGCAGTTTTGATTATTATCTCAGAACCCCCCATTATCACCATTTTTTTTTATCCTCTTAGCACTAGATATTCTTAACCCTATAAACAAGGCTAGATACTCTGCTTGATTGTTAGAGTCTTGCCCCAAACCCTAAGAGAAAGCTAATATCTAAGTTCCATCGGGGTCAAGTAAAACCCCACCCGTTCCTCTCGCCCCTCATGTACTCTATGACTATCAATTTTAAATTTATAAAATTTTAAATTATTAAAAAATAGTTATTTAAAAAAATATTATGTTAAATATAATTTTGTAATAAACTTTTCCAAAACTATATAAAAAATTTATGTATAGAAAATGAACTAATAACAAGTGCACTATGACTTTGAAATGAAAAGTATACCCCTACTATGTCAAGGACTAATAATAAGAGAAAAAATCTTAGAAAAAATTGATAATCAAAATAATTATCATGATTGCACAATGTTACATGCATTAAATCACAATGGCAACTTGATGCACCTGTTGTCCATGACAAGACTCGTTGTAAGTGACATTGTTTATCCACTATGCAAATTGTCTGGATGGAACCTTGAAGTGACATGTATTTTTCCCAAAACTTTGAAAACATCATAGTTCCCTCTTACACACAAATGCACTAGGGTTAAGGTACACAACTACGCACCTTCACCCTATTATTGCCCATAAATTTACACCCACACCTTCATGTACACAAATGCACACCTTGACCACCAACCCCACATAAATTCACACCTTCAACTCTTACCCACCAACAATGCACACCTTCATTCCCCAACACTCTCCACTGGGTGAAAATGTGCATTAATGTACACAAATGCATACCTATAGTACATAGTGTGCATTTTCACAACTCTAACTCTCCCTAGGGGTGAAAGGGTGCTTATATGCACACACATGTCCATTTTTAGTACAAAAATGCACACCTTCATGCACCCACCACCCACTTTTATAAAGTGAAATGTACAAGTTCACCTCCACGGGGTGAACATATGCATTTGTGTACCTCCCAAGGGATGACAAATGCACACCTTCACTTTCGATAGATGGGTGGAGAGTGAGTGAAAATGTTTCAATACCACAAATGCAAACTTTCATTCTTTTAAAAGTACACAAATGGACACACACTCTACAAGCGCACATTTTTACCTCTAAAAAAATACACAACTTCACTCCTTTAAACATAAATACAAAATAAAAATAAATAAAACTCTCATTCTCAAACTCCACCAGAAATGAAGGTTTGATAATAACTTACACCAAACAACCAAAACAATGAAAACAAATAAAAAATATTTAATAAATTCTTAGACTCCACAAAAAAAATAAAAATTTGATAATGACTTACACCAAACAACCAAAACAGTGATAAATGCCAAAATATTTAATAAATTCTCAGACTCCACCAAAAATGAAAGTTTAATAATAACTTACACCAAACAACCAAAAATAATGATAAATATCAAAATATTTAATAAATTCCTCCACCAAAAATGAAAGTTTGATAATAACTTACACCAAACAACCAAAACAATGAAAAAAATAAAAAAATATTTAATAAATTCTTAAACTCCACAAATTTTTTTTTGATAATGACTTACACCAAACAACCAAAACAGTGATAAATACCAAAATATTTAATAAATTCTCAGACTCCATAAAAAAATGAAAGTTTAATAATAACTTACACCAAACAACCAAAAATAGTGATAAATATCAAAATGTTTAATAAATTCTACTCCACCAAAATTGAAAGTTTGATAATAACTTACACCAAACAACCAAAATAGTGATAAATGTCAAAATATTTAATAATTAAAAGTTAATGATAGTTGTGACTTTTATTTGTCCTTTGATGATCTAACTGCATATTAAGAAATAAATAGCCTTTCACAACCAAAATATGGTATCTTAAAATCGTTGCCATTAAAAGAATTGCAAGTAAGCTGTGAATATATTATAACCTAGGATACAGTTAGAGTTCCACTTTTGGGATGAATTTTTTTTCCATAAAATTTTGTTTAAAACAACATTTTTTTGATCCATTTTAAAAGGATTTGTCTTTTTTCTTATTTTTATAAAAACACCTCAAACTTTGACTCGCCGGAAAAACAGAGCTCACTGAAAGTGGAGAGATGTCGGTGATCGGTCATTGTTTTGTCGGAAATCGGCATATGAAGTTTGCGCTAGCTGGAATTTGTAACGCAGGAACGGAAGTGGAGTCGTCGTCGGATTACGTATTCATTTCACGCCGGTAAAATCGGTGCCGTAGGGAAGGTACGTCCGTGATCGTGGAAACATTTTGGCCACATAACTACTTTCAATCGGCGATAAATATTTGAAAAGACGGCAGCGGCTTAGTTGTGTTGTCGGAAAGGTAAAGGTAATAATTGTTCTTTTGAAAAGCAAGCAAGTTTAAGCAGGTAAGAATCTTTTCTCTCACATCGAAATCGTGAGTAAATAACTTTGATTTAGATGGATTTAAAACCGGACAAAACTTTTGAATCGGTAATAATTGTCCGGAGAGTCCAAGAAATCGAATATTTAGATTTGTTCTGGGATAAAACTCTGACTATGTCTTAAAATTTTACGAAATTCAACTGAATAAATTATCTGAAAATGAAATCTGTTTGCTCCCACTACGTTAACTTTCTCTTTCGGAAAGGTACTGGGGAGACGGCTCTGTGCAGCGTGGGATAGGGGGCACTCCGGGGTCTCTGGTGACGGTATGTCATATTGGTGGAGCTTTATTTTATTTATTAGATTATATTTTTACTTTTGGAATAATTATTATTGGAATCTAAGATTCAATTGGTAGTGACATTATAATTTTCTATTATTTAAATTGTCCTTTTTTTTTTTTTATATTGTATAGGTGTTTACACTAAGTCTTAATGCTTGCATCTATCATGGTTTGATACAGAGATATATACGGACATCAAGTGAGGCCTTAAACATGTTTGGATTTGACTTTGGAACCTCATTCAAGTAAACAATGATACTCATCCATTAAAGCTAACCCACTCAGTTATATATATATATATATATATATATATATATATATATATATATAGTATTCTAAAAATTACACATCTCCTTTTTAAAGTAGATATTATTATTATTTTTTAAATGTCATGTATCAACTTTAAATATATATATAGGTTCCAGTCTAATAAAGGAGGCCTAGCAATCATATCATGTTGGACAGTTAGTGTGTTTTCGTTTTCCCCAAGTCATATAATATTTTGTTGCAAACCCTGACCAAAGATGGTGGATGTTCCTCAAAGATAACCAAGTTCCTGTGCTTCCATATCTCCCAGCAAATATAACAAGGAATTTCTTTCCGATAATCCATCTTCCTTATCCAAATTTGAAAACACTTAATTATATGTCCACCCTCCCATAACCTATTTAGTTTTAGTTCCTTTAAGATTGAGAACCATATATCTTTGGTGAATTTGCACTCAATAAACAAGTGATTCAAAGTTTCCTCATTTTCCCCACATAGAATGCATCTGCTAGGTCCAATCATCCCTCTTTTTGTCAAATTTTCCCAAGTGAGAATTTTGTGTTCTAACATTAACCAACAAAATAGTTTAACTTTAAGTGGTATCTACAACTTCTATAGTTCTATGTACCATAACATATGACAACCCTATGAATCCTCCATCATTTGTACTTCATAAGCTTGTTTGGCATTAACATATCCTCCTTTGGTATTCCACGGCCACATTAATGTATCATTTTCTGCATTTAATTCAAAACCCAACCCAACTAAACCTTTAACATATTTATCCCATTCCTCTTTTTGTCCTCCCTCTAGTCCAAGAGTCTTTGCTTTCTTCCATCTTAAAGTACTTGGATCCTCATTATCAATTGTCCCTGCTTGTGCTAGAAAAATTATGCCTTCTACATGTAGAATATTATTTAAATTCTTTGAGAGTTTATAATATGATTGTGACCCAATCATTGGATCTTCTCCTATTCTAATGTCCCACCCATTTCCAGGTTTCCAGACAAGCCAATCAATTATGATGGATAATGAGGATCTTAAATCTCTCCAACAGTTTGACAAACCAACCTAGATTTTCCTGCCTTCCCTGAACCATTCAACAACAACTTTATTTTTCAAGTATTTTTTATATTCCACTTCATGCCAGAGCCCAGGAACCATTAGGCACCTCCACAAACTTTTAGTTGCCAATGCTTTTCTAAAAGAGAAGATATTTTTTATACCCCACCCTCTTGTCTTTTTTGGTTTAGCAATTTTTTTCCAGTTTACCAAGTGCATACCTTCTTTTACTTTTTTCCCAGTCCATAAGAAACTAAACATCCTTCTTCTAATTTTATTTAGTAGGCTTTTTGGAATCTTATCCAAAGAAAGCTAGTAAACAGGTATGCTTTCTAAAACAAATTTTACCAGAGTGACCCTGCCCCCTAAAGTAAGCCATCTATGACTCCAATTCAAGATTCGTTTTTCAAATTTTTTCTCAAGCCAACTCCAGTCTACCATTGTATATCAATTTGGTTTAATGAAGAAACCCATGTACTTAAAACCAACATCTAATGGTTTAACTTCAAAAGGAAAAAACTCTTTCAGAACTATAAGCTCCTCTTCTATCCACCCTGCTTGCAGAAATAAAAACTTATGTGGGATTAATGACATCCCTGTCGCTTTACAGAATAGATCAAGTACCTCCTTAAAAAAATTCCATTTTGTGATGGTTTCTTTCCCAAATAATAATTCATCGTCCACAAATAGTAGGTGTGTAATTCTTATACCTTTTTCCACTAAAACACCTTCGATTTTCCTTTCCACAACCAGCTTCTGGGTGGATCTACTCAATCCTTCTACAACAAGTAGAAACAATAATGGGGATAACAAGAATCCTTGCCTCAATCCTCTTGAACTTTTAAAAAAACTGGAAGGGCTACCATTAATCAAGACAACAAAATTTGCAGTAGATACACACCCCATAATCCAATCTGTAGTGCAACTAACCTTAAGAAACCCCAATCCACCCTGTCATATGCCTTCATCATATTCAGTTTAAGGACCAAATATTTGTTGTTTTTTACCTTGATACTATGTAAGGCTTCATGTGTCACTCCTATGGCATCTGTTATTTTTCTACCCTCCAGAAAGAGAAATTGTTCCTTTGATATACCTATTGAAAGTGAGGCTTTAATTCTAGTTGAAATAATTTTTGTGATAATCTTGTACACCAAATTACATAGTGAAATTAGTCTAAACCCCTCAAAATTTTATGGCTTAACACTTTTAGGAATAAGGGCTAGAAAGGTAGCATTCGGGGCTCCAACAAACCTACCTTTCTATCTAGACTCTTCAACCACCTCCAGAAGTTCATTACCCAAGAGATCAAAGAAAGCTAGGAAAAATTCTACAGTCCAACCATCTGGCCCATGAATTTTTGATGTAGTAAACCTTTAAGAGTTGACAAAATTTTAGATAAGGTAACTGGATCAACAATTCTAAGGCCTTCTTCCTCAAAGAAAATCCTAGGATAAGCCCTAATAACTTCCAGTTGATTGGAGAGAGGAATGTTTTCCTAAGCCTTAAGGATATTTTAAAAATATCCAATGGCTTCCTTTTGTAGGCCATGTTGACTTGTAACAATTGATCCATCCTCCTTAGTAATATCCCAGATAACATTGACATGTTTTATAGAATTTGCATATGCATGGAAAAACTTAGTATTCCTATCTCCTGAAGCTAGCCAATTTATCATACTCTTTTGTCTCCAAGTTTCCTCCTAATTTAAGAGGAACAATTTTCTCTTTTCTTTTTCTAGTACCAATAATTTATCACCCTCCTTCTCAAAACCCCTGGGAAAATCAGAATAAAGAGTGTCTAAATCAAATTCTAGTTGCATCAATTCCTCCTTTGCCAATAGTTTTTTATTTCTTTCCCATCTAATCACCAAAGACTTAAGCAGTTTGAGTTTTTGAAAAAGAGAGTCCATAGGATTTAAAATCTTTATCTCCAAAAGCCCGTTCCAAGACGATCTCACTAAGTTAACAAAGTATGGTTCCTCCAGCCAGACATAATTGAATTTAAAAGGATAACTGTACTTTTCCTTTTCTTGTTCTAGATGTAGGATCACTAGCATATGGTAGGAAATCTTAATATTTCTCACCCAAGATCTGTATCTGAGTCCTGACAGGGCTAACTCCTCATTTATAAAAAATCGATCCAATCTCTTCGCAATGTAATCCTGATCACCTCTACCATTTCTCCAGGTAGGAAGAAGTTTTATTGGCTCAACATCCAACAAAACTTCATCTTGAATCAGTTGGCTAAAGTAGGAATGCAATGATCAGATCTAGCATGAGGACCCCACACTTCTCTATTTGAAATGGTAAAATTTAAATTGCCTCCCAGTATTAGGTTGTGGTCTTTGAGGAACCCATCCCTCTTAATATTCTCCCAGAATTCTTGTTTGTCTCCATAAGGGCCATGGCAGTTAACCAAATTTAGCCTTTTGTTTAAATCATTTACCAAACCATCCAACAGTATCCCTGTAGGATTCATACAAGGAGAGAATTTATCTCTTCTCAGATTCCATGCAGATAACATCCCACCCAATAATACTAAGGAATCCACCCCACAAAAATTCCAAGTAGGGAGGAGTTTAGCAAAAATATCCCTCGCTTTGAGGTCACTCACCATAGTTTCCTGGATAAGTAGAATGTCTGGTTTAACAAGAGGTAAAAACCTTTTGAGGGCCAAATGCTTTGGAGCACCCCCAAATCTCCTAACATTTAAAATTACTACAATCATTTTTTAACCCTCGCCAGGGCTTTCTGAGCTCTAAGCGCTCGTGGACCATCTACAACTAGAAATCTTGTAGTATCTTTAGTCTCCTTTTTTCCTAGCTTCTTAGNGGGGGGGGGGGAGGGGGATATGTTTCCAGGCATCCAAAGACAACCCCTTTCAAAATAGAGGTCTCTCCCATCGAGATGCACACAATGTTTATTTTTCAGTTTCTCATCCAAAGGGACCTTTACTGAAGACGAAGGCAGAGTATCTCCTCCCGAGTAGATCGAAAGAGGAGATCGGTTGAGTACTTCTTTATACGAGGGAATAAAGTTAACTAAGGATTCATCGATCTCACTAAGCACAGACGAACCTGTCTCAGAGTAATCACCCAAGGATTCTAAAGTGTCTTATGCATCCCCATAGGTTTTAGTTTCCAAAACAAAAGAATAAGAAGGCTCACCCGATGGAACATGGGGTCATGGGGTCCTTCAAGATTTATCGAAGCCCGCTCCTCCAAAAACTCACTAGACTTTTCCACAGGGTTCAGATTAAATTTTGGAAGACACGTCACACTTCTTTCCAAGTTATTAAATCCGGGTTCCCTTAACAAGGACTTAACATCAACAATCATCCCTCCCAAGCCCCCCAGGACTATCTGTGAGTAACCACACAAAATATTTAAAGATTCCTCTTCAATCCCAAAAATTTCATCATCCAAAATCAAGGGTGAAAAATTCTCAACCGAAAGGTCAAATGAAACTTCAATTCTAACAATACCCCCCTTACCTAAATCCTCACTCTCCAAGGCCACATGTTTCAAACATGAAGAAGGTAAAACAACAACCCTCCCTCCCAAAGAGGTACTGCCAATCTCCCCTCCCAAATCCAACCCATCAAAGACCCTTCCAAAATCCAACGAGGAAGAGACTAACCCGTTATATGCATCCAAGACCTTGTTTGGTTTTCCCTCCCAACAAGGCTCCCTAGAACCCACAATAACATCTATGGGAGAAGATAAACACTCGAGCCCTAAATTCATATTAGGGACAGTCAATTCTTGGGAGGTCTCCAAACTGTATTCTCGAATCCTAAAAAAATCACTTGTAGTCAGAGAGGAAAAAATGCATGGTCACAAAGATTTCAACTTACTAAGAAATGTGTCGCTAGCCAATCCCAATGGGAGCATGGACTTAGCAATGCCGACAAGTTTAGTATTCAGAGAAGTTTGTTGCATCTCCACTTCCAGAGCGGTCTCCAAATCATAACAGTATGGATGCAGAATCTTTTGAAACCCAAGATAGTTATGTCGCAAGTGTCTCGTTTCCTTACAGGTCGCACACTTAAACGAAACCCCAAGGTAATCCAACCTTTGCTGGTACACTAATCCATGCCATTCAATTACCAATTCAACAGGTAAACCTTGTTGCATGTCGAATTCAACCAATAGGCACCCAACTCGTCTATCCTCACCTACTAGAAACTGTGGATCAATGTGTAGGAATTTACTAGAAGTGTCACCAATCACCTTGAAGGCCTCCATATTCCATAATTCTAGCAGACAACCAGGTAGAAGAACCTATAAATGATGAAAATGAAAGTGATCCTTCTTAGGATTAAAGTAATGTGTCCAACGCTTCAGCACGAGGCTCCCATTTTTATAAACCCAAACTGTTATTGGGTAAATTGGTAGATGCGGACATGAACTGATCCCCCTATATCCACCTGGATCTAGAACAAAACAAGATGGAACAAGATACTTTCCCTAAGTTGCAATCATTGAGTTTAGTATCCAAATAGGAATAGATAACATACCTTATGAATCGCTTCCTTATATCTTTGTTGTCCCTACTTCACTCCAATGCTCTTGTAGAATTAGATCTGTGACAACACAAACCAACCAACGTGAAAGCAACAATAGTAGAATTCAATGACAATCTAAACATGTGATCAAGGAGTCATGTAATAAAACATTAATCATTTTATGGGAAAGAGACATGCCACCATATTATATTAATGAAAAGTAGAAGATACAACTGAATCGCCTTGATGCCACAAATTCCCTTTTAGTGGTCCTTTGTTCCAACACACACATACACTTGCTCTGAAATTAGCATGAAGATAATCCACAAAATATTGATGGACAAATGGAAGCCTCAAGCATCAGTAAGAGCAGGATTCTTCACACAGTCTTTAGCCTATTCTTTCATCAATTATTTGCTTAATCTTACTTCTTATTGCTTAACCTTTTCCATGAGAAGCCCATGATTATATAGGAGAAGATGAAGTGGTTAAAATGACGAGGATGATCCCACCAAATTAGAGAAACTAGTAGGATCACAACCACAAGGACACCACCTCACATTCTACAAGATTGCCCTTCTGGAAACTTCGTGAAACCTCTTTCCTCTTTTAACTTTGGAATGTCGCTGCACCTGCCTATGTAGAAGCCTGCGGAAATCCTGCGAGCCAACCATAGAGTAGCCTGTGGAAATGATATATTTCCGCACTGTGTAGTATGAGCAGCCTGCAGACCCTTTCTAAAAAATAGCCTTGTAGAGGAGGAAATAAATTTTTTTTCTTAGGCAAAAAGCCATGTTGGGAGCTTGGACACATGTTTGTGATATCATCATTAGAATGACCAAAATAATGTGTAACAGAATGCCCCCCAAAGTATGAGGCTGGAACTCGTGACAGCTGAAATACTTTGTAAAAATGTGTCTGTGTGTTGGGAACAAGGAGCTCACGAATTGGGAACCTGCAAACAATCAAGCATCCACACAATATTATACCATGTATGAAGTAGGCATTCCCATGTTCATACTATAAATGATTGAAATCATAAGTATAAGTCATGGCCACCAATTATACACTGTGGATCCATGCCATCAAGGTTCTACATAGCCACCAGGAATACACTGTGGATCCATGCCATCAAGGTTCTACATAGCCACCAGGAATACACTGTGGATCTATGTTTTTGAAAACTCAGACAAAGACATAGCCACGAGACATACAAAGTGGATCTATGTGTCAATTCAAATAAAAAATACTCCATCGCAACCTGGACCAAAAATGACGAGGTCCAGGGTCTTCAATTCCATCGTCTGTTAGTACGAATCTAGTCATGTGATTACAGGCGCTGCAGTCGAACATGGTTAGAAACCACTTGATTACCGGTCATTAATGAAAACAGTTAACAAGTGTGAGGGAAATCACCATTGATGTCAATGACCCCCAAGGTAAGATAGTACAATCCAATGAGTGTGAATAAATGGGTTGAGGTCAAACACTCGATGGAATATCTCAATCAGGGATCAATGATGTAAATCCACTGTCGAGAGTGAAGAAACCTGCCATTGAGGCATGCAGGCTCCAAGGCACTAAATAGTTTCTAAGTCTTGTTCCAGGATAATGAGATGAAGTCGACAGGAAAAGACGCGTCACAGGAGGGCCTTGATGTATCCCCCATCAAATGACACGAAACAAGTAACAGATTTAGGGTAAAGAAAAGTACGAATATGATTTGGAACAGACAGAAGGAAGACCGCCATGATAGGAATTGACAATTGCAGATGGCCGACTCAATAGAAGGCTTGGTTGAACTTCTCTTGAACATATGGATGGCACGACACTAGGCTTGGCAGCATTGACCCAAAGACGACCCAAGATATGAGCTTGCAGAAAGTCAGACGAGAGGCAAATGGATTTCCCAGCCTAGATTCAAATGATAAAGGGGGTTCCATGTTCAAGAGCGATGCTTACTACCATTAACACAAATATAGAGATACATCTCTTTCCCAAATTCCCCCCCACCATTTCTGGCGAGTACCTCTTTATTTTTACGCAAGCTTGAGGAGGATAACATATGCTTGTTGATGTAAGCTCATCCTTCGAACGAGTCCCTCAGAGTATTTTTAATGAAACCTAAGAAGGAGTGGTTCAGTCCCATATGGGTCTGTCGATGTTTGTTTGACGAGTCCAAAGATAGAAAACTCGAAGGTTTTTCATGTTTATAGAGTCTAGAAAAACACTTAAAAGAGAACTCTCTCAGTTCCCTTTTCGTAAAATAGTTCAACAGAACCGAAAAAGTGATAAACTATCGCCTGTCAAACGTTTATTCAAATACTTTTACCAGTGTGAACAGAACAAGGTCGCTCGACAATATTTTCATTTTTAAGGAGTGTGAAAAGAGCTTAAAGATTACTCCATAAGTTTTGTTATTTTCGTGTTACCATGACGAGTACGAAAAGACGACAAAAGTATACTCGGTTACGTTCTCATCATTTTTTGAGCATGAGAACGAATGAAGACTAATCTCGAGGTTTTGCTAAAAAACCCTAAAAAGTAAGTGTGTATGCGACGAAAAAGACAAACAAATCGCAAAAACTGTCCATACTTCATTATTCGGAACCCCAGTCTGCCCATCTGCGAGAAACAACACTCATGAGACTATTAGGTTTTTGATAAAATATATTCAAATAACATAAAATATATCTAGAAAAAGTAAAAAATGAGATAAATAGGGATAATAACTCATTTTCACTATTTCATTTGTATTTGACCAAAAAATTTGTCCAAAATCCCTTTTTCACCTCGTATTTCGGTGGTCGATTGCGGAGATCTCGAGAAATCATTCAGTGAACGGTCTATGTAGAAACAGTAAGTACCTCGTCTCCTTCCTTTTAAATGGTTTAAAATTCATTTTAATTTGTTAAAAGATGAATTTTTGGGTAAATTTTTGGACCATAGACGTGCGCTGGGGCCGCCGCAGGTGCCCGATATCGGGGCATGCAAAAATCAAGGATTTCCACAGGCACCTAACGGTTCACCTACGGAAACCCCGCTCTATAACCAAATCCCAGTCGCGGTGGCGTAAAACCCAAAAGAAAAAGATACGGTGGACCAAAAAGAATTCTAAATTATGATAATTAAAGGTGTTAACTTCTTTCCTTCATCTCCATGTAGGTATTTTGGTTGCAAATATGTTGGAGTGGAGAGAAAGAGAGAATGAATACGATGATGCAATGGATTTGAATGATCTTGGCACCATAAATTCCCTACAATAGTGTGGCTTATTAAAATTCTTCAAGATCCAGGGCATGAGAGCCCAACTGAGACTGTTGGAATATTTGGTCCGTATGTGGGACGTAGACCAACAAGTATTCCATGTGGGTGTTCATGTGCTCTCCTTGGACATCGAAGACATCTAATTCTTGACAGGGTTGTCCCGTCGTGGGGCGCAAGTGACCTTAACAGGAGGTCGAGGTGGGGGTTTACTGATGAGTGAATAGATTAGACTCTATTGTGAACTCAGAGCCGAGTGATGCAAAGGCAAGGTGGCTATTAGAGGGGTTCATGATCTAACCTTGAGAACCATCATTTTTACCATTGCACAGATGGAAGGGAGTTATTCTCCACACATGGCTCTGCAGAGCTATTTCCAGTATGTGATAGAATGCACGGAACCTCGTGTGTTCAACTAGTGTGATGGGCTTCTTCATAGTATGAAGAACCAGTTGACCAAGAGCAAAAACGGGGATCTAAAACAGTTTGGGTATAGATCCATTTTGGTATCTTTCTTCCTGGAAAGAGTCTCTCACTTTCACTTACAGGTATATTAGAATATACCAGCACCACGAGATCCACGGATGAAGCAGTGGTGTGATCTCATGTCCCGACATGTGGCAGGTCCCATTATTAGATATAATGACACCTTTTTCGATTGGCTGGAGCCCTAGATCTTGATGATCAATGACTATGCATATGATGAGCTAGATTTTCACAATGATCCTGACTTAGTGCTACCTGAGGGTTCTCAGTGGGGGGAACTAGGTAAGAAAGACATTTTTAGTTTATAGTGTTTTTGTAAATTTTTCAAAATATTAAATATTTTTATGTGTTTTTCAATCCAATGACTAATCAAAAGTATCCTGACTATACAGATGTAGGGCCATTCTGACCCCCAAGTACATCCCCTGTCCAGAGGCGAAGGGAAGCAACAGTAGTCGTAGGATGGGATGCGGATGACTACGAAGCAATCGAACAAAATCAGGAGGGTTTGACTGTAGGGATCCTAGATATGTCGATCGGTGAGGTCCCAAGGCGTTTCCAACGCCATACTATAGGCGTGGTTGGTCCATTGAGATGATTTCTCCATAGGGTAGCACGAGAAGTAGTGTGTTACCGAGAGAAACATCCATGATGCCATTTTTGTAGAAGCTATGAGATTCATTTTTGACATTTTGGTCTTCGGACAAAAAACAATCTTTTTGTAAAAAACTTTTGATTGTTATATATATATATATATATATATATATATATAGAAATGAGGCTTCTACCGACTTATTTTTCTTTGTATAATACATGTGATGTGTGATTGGATTTATAAATGTCTCAGATGTCTGTCTAACACATAATTAGCTAATGCATCAGTTAATGTATTTAGACATTTAGGAATGTGCCGATACTCGATATAATCAAAATAATGTTCCAAGAGGCGAATTCGTAAATATACCCGTAACAAAGTAGGACTTCGAATATCATAAACATTACTTAAATGTAGCACTACTAGCTGCGAATCAAGTCATATAACAAGATGATGAACCCCAAGTGAGATAGCATCAGTCAACAATTCGATGACGACACTATACTCTACTATATTATTGGTTGCACGACCGAGGCAAACACCATGTAGACTGATAAGTTTGTTCGTGGGTGCATATATTTCCCATGCAGCAGAAGCTAGGTTCTGAGTGCTATGAATAGTGCCATCAACGAAGCCAAGGTAGGGTAACGAAGCCTCCAACATCTGAAAATCAAGCACAACGCAAGATAAGCGGTCGAGGGTAGAAACCGGATAACGAAAAAACACACAAATGTAGCACACTACAGTATGATACAGTAAAATACAATCACTCATGAAAAGATAGTCTAAGTATAGTACTTCTTTAAGTAAATCCCATTTCTGGGTTCACTCAAAGGAATTCCATCATAATCTACTAACTCGTAGGCTCCCTTATCCAACACTCGTTTGACGATATAAGGGCCTCACCACATAGTTTCGAATTTTCCAACACCTAGCAAATCACAATCTTGTTCATAGAGGAGAACTAGATTGCCCTCAGAGAAAACACGTGGCTTGATATGTTTGTTATATTGGGCCTTGACGCATTTCTTTTGGGTTTCAATAACTAGGGTGGCATCTCAACGGGCTTCGTCCAATTGCATAAGATACAACAGACGTTCTTCTTCAGCAGAGGTGTTTGGAAGAAGTTCAATGGCTAGCTTTAACGATGGGATTTCACATTCAATTAGTAAGACAAATTCTAAACTATACACTAATTGGAAAGGTGTAAACCCCGTGGCAGACTTCAAGGATGTCCGATAATCCCATAAAGATGAAAACAACATCGTGTGCCAGCTTGTTTTGTGAATTCCTATAATCCGTCGAAGCATGGTGATAAGAACCTTGTTGATTGCTTCAACTTGGCCATTGGCATGTGGGTAGTAGGGGGTTGAGTTTTCGTGTTGAAGAACTAACTTTTCTGTGAGCTCAGACATCATGAAGTTTCAAAAGTGGCTACCATGATCAGTGACGGTAGACTGTGGGATTCCAAATCGTGCAATGATGTGATTGAATATGAATAGAGATGCAGTTTTTCCTGTCTTGTTGAATGTAGGCATCACTTCGGCCCATTTCGTGAAATAATCCACGGCTACAATAATGTATCCATGCCCCTTGGCCGAGTGAGGGTTACAAGTCATAAAATCGATACCCCATTTAGTGAAAGGTCCAACATAAACTACAGGGCGTAAAGGAGTAGGATGAGATATGATCTTATGGTTGTATGTTTGGCAAGTGTGACATTTCTAGATGACAATTATACAATTATTAAATAAAGAAGGCCAGAAGTACCCAACTCGCAAGATATTTTGGGCAATGGAATACCTGGACATATGACCACCACATGCTCCAGAGTGGAAGTCATTCAAATCTTTTTCGGCCTCATCAAAAGTGAGACAACGACATAAGATAGTGTCAACACCACTGCGATAAAGAGTGTCACTGAGAATGATGTATTGACGGGCTTGATAGCGGATGCGATGATGGTCTGTACTAGAGAGGTTTGGCTGGAAAGTTTGAGTCTGGAGATAAATGATAATATCTCCATACCAAGGATCATCAGAACTGATTAGAAAAAGGGATTCGTTGGGTAAGGAATCCTCTGCCACTTTTTCTGTCTCAGCGGAGGGAGGTCACATATTAGTTTGAAAAACACCAAGGATTTCTTGGACTTAGTGTGCTCGAATTATAAGTCAAACTCCTGGAGAATCACTATCCATTTGGAGTATTTTCCCCCTAGCAATTGACATGTAAGAATGTGTTGCATAGGGTTACAATATGAAATTACAATGGTCTTGCGTAATAGAATATAGTGACGAAAACGTTGGACAGCTTGAACAACTGCCAAGGCCAGTTTTTTGACATGTAAGTGCTTGGATTTGGTAATCGTGAGCTTCCGACTCAAATAATAAATGACATGTTCGTGGTGTAAATCATCTTCTTGGACTAGAACCATGGCGATGGTCGAGTCCGAAGCAACGAGATAAAGGAAATAATATCGACTATAATCAGGCGGGAAAAGTAGTGGGGTACGGGTTAAAGTTAACTTCAAAGCATCGAAGGATTTGTTGGCAGTGGTGTCCCATACAAACTTAGATCCTTTCTTTAATAGTCGAGTAAATCCGAGTGTTAGCTCAGCGTAATTTGGGATAAAATGACGTTGAAAGTTTGCCTTCCCTTGCAAACTTTATAGCTGGCGAAGTGAGGAAGGAGGAGGGAGATTGAGGATCACCTCGAACTTCAAAGGATCTACCCTGATCCCTTGATGTGACACAATAAAACCCAAGAGTCGGTCAGACTCCATACAAAAGACACATTTGTGTGGGTTTAAGCGTATACGATAGAACCGACATCGAAGGAAAATGGCTCAGAGGTGGGACAAATGATCACTACGATGCATGGAATGCACTGGTAGGTCATCTAAATATGGTTGTACAATGTGCTTAATATCATGGAAATCATAAGACATAGCACGTT
This sequence comes from Picea engelmannii, assembly GCA_009831015.1. NCBI lineage: Eukaryota > Viridiplantae > Streptophyta > Pinopsida > Pinales > Pinaceae > Picea > Picea engelmannii. Next base: position 403,292 of record ML786122.1, read on the forward strand.
AAAACTTTGCACCGACATTCTTCAAACCAAAGGGCAATTTCTGGTTGGAAAAAGTGTCCCAAGGACAAATGAAAGCGGTTTTGTGTCGATCCGCGGGTAAGATATTGATTTGATTGTATCGGGAGAAACCATCCATCAAAGAGAAGATTTCACTTCTGGTGCGATCGTCGACGATTTGGTCAACGAAGGGGGTAGGAAAGTTGTCCTTAGGAAAATCTTTGTTGATATCCCTATAATCAACACAGACACAGATCGTACCTTGTTTCTTGTTAACTGGAACTAGATTGGATACCCAATCAGTCAAATCCACTAGATAAATAAAGTCAGATTTAAGAAGTTTTTCGACTTCAAAATTGATAACAACTGCTTTACGGGGGTGGACCAGGCGAAGTCTCTGTCGAACGGGTTTAGCATCTGAGCAGGTCTTAATTTCATGTACAACAATATTAGGGTCGATACCCGACATCTCTTCGTAGCTCCACGCGAAGATGTCATGGAATTCTTGAAAAAGTGACTTATATGTAACAACCTCATTGGTGGAACATGAAGCTCCGATGTGGACATTTTCGACAACTCTAGGTTTAATAGATATGTCGAGGGAGATGGTGGGAGAAATGTTGCTTAAGTTCCCTTCGTATAACACATCGTGTGTGGATTCAGGAACCGAAGAAATAAAGACAACGGTCGACGGAGTCGAGATCCATTGGTAACTCTTGATGGTGTGTTGTTCGAGAAAGAGAATGGAACGATGATGTCCATCATCCCAAGGGGTATCTTACATCGACATAACTGACATAATCATCTCGTCCATGGGAAAAATAATGTGGATCGGATTAGGAGATGAAGCACCGAGAGAGGGAGTAGAAGGGTCAACCAATTGGATTCAACCATACTTAAAGGCATCTGGTCGTCGTAGTGAAGATAATCACCGGGTGCGGGTACTATCCATGGGTAAGAAGACATGGGAGTTTCACAGATGGAGGTGGATATCATGTTAATTGAGGCAACCAAAGGAGGTGGAACGTCGGGTGGTGGGATTGGAAATGTACCCATCAGAGTGGAATATTTTAGTAGACCCACACCGACGTTATTGTACCCAGGGGGTGTCTTTGCAATGAAAGGTATGTTGTTGGTACGTGTATTGGAGTTAAAGAAGGCCAGTTGGTCTAGTTTAACTACTTTTCCCTAAGGTGGAAAGCGCACGATATGGAAAAGAGTAGACACGACTGCACACATGGAATCGATCCAGCTATGGCCAAGTAAAATATTGTAATCGATAGGTGCGTCAAAGACCTCAACTTCAATGCTGACCATTTTTCCTTCTAACATAATAGGCAATGGAGGGAGAACACCATAGGTTTTAAAGCCATAGCCATTAAAGGCTTTGAGCGTGTTGTGTGATTCAGTTAAGGGAGGATATCCAATGGATTTCCAGCAGGCGATAGACATGACACACGTCGAGGCTCCCTCGTCAATAACTGTTTTGCAAATGTTCTTGTTGGCAACAACAACTTGTGTTTGAAATGCGAGATGAGGGGGTAACCTTGGAATGTGATCTTCCAAGTTAAAGATTATTAAATTCGTATCCATGGGGTCGATTCCACCGATAGCTTTCAACAGTGCCTTCCATTGTGTAGGACAACTCTAAAGGACTTCGAGGGCTGACATCGTAGACGATGCTTGTGCCAGATCTTCTATGATATTGTAGTTCTGGGAAACACATGCATGGGGATTGAAGGAAGACTTTCGAACCATGCCCTTAGGAGGAGGGCGAAGGACTGTATCGAGGCCCAGTCATTTGAGATGAAGAGGACCATTGGAAGGTGGAGTCGAGGGAGATTGTTGAACCAACGAAGGTGGCATATCGTTAACTTTCTCCTTGGAGGAAGAGTAATCTTTGGCATGAGTGGTAAGTGTGATGTCATTCTTCTTTGAATCATCATTACACATAAGTACATAGGAGGTAGTGGGGGAAGAAGGTTGATCATGCATGACCAATTGAGCCTGTTGTTGAGAAGGGAAGGGTTGAGACAAGACAACAGGTGTAGGAGGTTTTGGGGTCCCTTGGAGGAATTTCGTGACCTCGGCGCGTCTCGAATAGTCCTTCGTGTAGTGATCATCACCACAGATAAGGCAAGGATAGCGAGGTTTGTGTTTATCTTTATCATGAGCAGGTTGTGTCTTGGTCTTGTCAGATTGTGGACTATTATTTTTATCCTCCTTATTCCTACCCTTCCCTTTTTTGGATTTATTCTTACTGGTAGGAGTCGATTGAACGACGTTCACTTCTGAAGTTTTAACAGTGGGAGAGGTGGGCGTTGGAGCAATTTGAACATTAGAAGCATGGGATTTGGGTATGGTGTGAGAGGCCTATGTAGATTGCGATTGGGCATGGAAAATACCTATCACACCATCAACAACATGAGAAGTTGTTGGGGTTGTTGAGGTGGTTGTGGTAGAAGGACGAGGCGCATTAGGGAGAAGATCATAAAGAGTACCCGTTTTTGAATAAACGAGATCGAGGTATTGGGCATGACTGATCACATGTTCTTTTGTGACAAATCCACCCATGAAAATGTCTTTATATATATCATTCATGAAGGATTTCGTGAACCATTCTGCCAATAATTGATCGAGAAGGTCAAGTTTGATTAGACGTCATCTTCGTCTCCACTCATGAATGTGATCGAAGATATGAGTGGCTTTACTTTGCTTGAAAGAACTCAAAATCTCGGTTCCTATTTCATAACGGATTGGAAACTGGTAGTGAGTGAGGAAATCCATAGCTAGGGTATTGAAATCAGTGAAGAAGCCTCATGGTAATTCTATATACCACTTCGCGGCTGAACCCCTGAGAGTTCGTTGAAAAAGACGTAACCAAATGGAGTCATCCATCAAAGAGTTGGATGAACACCAAAGGTGGAAATTCATGACTTGATTGTTCAGATCCTCTCCTGGTTTACCATTGAACTTAGGAATGTCGAATGGTAATTTGGTTGGTATGACAAGCCAATGAGGAGAGTGATAGATAAGGTCATTCAAAATTCTAGACAGATTAGGGAGGTCCAAAGTGGCCAAAAAGGGTAATTGTTTATTCACATGAGGGTACTGGTGACTTTGGGGAGGAAGTCATGTCGGTATACCAGTAGGACCGTAAGCAGTTTGCATATAATGCGAAGATCCAGGCAAATTCGGTTGTTGGTGTGGAGGCATGTAGCCCGTGGGGCTGGGTTGGTTAGGGATGTTCCCTTGGAAAGGAGTACTGGACTGAACATTCGGGTCCCAAGTGGGATTCAAAGAACCCAAATATGGTTGACTGTAGTTCGGGGGTATCGAAACACTGGTTTGAGAAGGTTTCCCCCAGAGGGTTGTGGGTTTGCTTGAAGGTTCCAAAGGTGAGCTAACAAGTTTGACATGTTCGGTCTAGATTGTGAATTATAAGTTCCAACCTGAGAATGTCCTCCATATGGAGGAGGCGCCCCAATTTGAGTGTGACCCCCAGATTGAGGTTGCCCCCTGACATAAGATTTCCCCCCAGTGGGAATCTGGTAATCAGAAGTGAGTACATGATGAGTGCTACCAATTGGATTGGAGACACTAGGGCCAGATCCACCATGAAGAGGTGGATAATACCCTCCGGAGAGGACCTGGGAAGGTGTGGGAACATAACCAATAGAGGTATTATGCCCAAGTGGTACTCTGGATGGAATTTGGGTATGGATGGCAGAAGAAGGATTCAAAGTGTGACACCCAAGAGGAAGAGAAGGGGTAGGTCTAGAGGAACATGGTTTACCAATGGGAGCATGGTTAACCACTGTATTCCTGGTGGGAATAGTCATAGCACGAGGAATAATTGTAGAGTGGGCCATTTGAAAAGGTACGGTTGAACTAGGACTAACTAACTGTGCTTCTGAGCCAGCAAAGAGATAGGTAGTTGTACTAGAAAAATGACTTAGGGATACTTTGAGGACAACAAACGTCTCGGGTAGCTTAGGGATGGTGGGTATATCTGCTCCTGTCCCTGAGCCATAAAGGTATCACACTGTACGAGGTGGGCTTCTAACTATGTCAGTAGTCTAGAAAGGATCGTCGACTCCAAAAGGTTTGGTTAGAGTTCCAGAAGAAACAACAACAAGTTCCCTAGCAGAATTCATCCGGATAAAATGCCTTTCATATCCAGGAGGGATGCGGAAAGCTTCCATAGAATCATAAATAATTTAGAAACTTTCCAAAGAGGATGAACCTTCCTCTTGTATTACGTTGGTATCCTGGACTTCACTCTGTTGAGGAGAGCCCTCTGATGTTTGAGGGGTTATAGGGGTAGAATATTCCATGTTTTCCAGTGGAAGTCCTTGTACACTGCATGAACGATGGGGAGGGTCTGTGTTGGTGGAACAAAAAATTCAATGAAAAAAATCTATGGCCAACTATGAAAATAAACAACACTCACTAATAAAATCTAGATTTCAAACCAGGCAAACAAACCTTCTCGTTTCGAAGTCACTAGTTGGTGATGAAATCCAACGTCGTGAGACTGAGATAAGAAGGGGTTGGGCTAGGGTGGAAAAGTTACGTTGAAGACCTGCTTAACGGACTTACACCCTGGTGCAATCTCCCACACATAATCGTGGGTATACCCTCTAAGGAGCCCGAGTGAGTCTGGTCAACATCGATTCCATGTATCGTGAAGACTTGCCCCTCCACAGTCACCTTATGTAAGATCCTAAGAAGATAGGCTACTAAAGTTACCACAAACAACAGTGAAGCTTGGGGAAACAGTCAACAGTACGATCCACACGCAAGGGCAGGGTATTGAGCCTGAAATCAACTTGAGAGGCTTCCACTCATCATTGTGGGTATACCTTCAAGCGACCCCCATAATACGTGCAATCTCTACACTGAGACCAACAAAGCAGGGTGAGTAACTCTGTCAATGTCAATGCGACCTCAGGTTTGACCCTTGTGTGAGAAGGGATTCACAGAAAAAAATGTTGCAAATGGATTTGAACACTCCCTATCACAAGATACTATTGTGTGTTTTTTTCTTTGGAGAGTGTGTCTCACTGCCTATTCCAAAGCTATAGTCTAGTTAATGTTGGTGTAAAAGAGCCCTAGAAAAAGTTACTAGTTAAATTTTAGAGTTTCACAATATTATTAAAGGTTGTTGTTACTCAAGAGGGAGATGGGAATGAAACCGATGTTGTGTAAGACTTCGACCCAATAATGTGCAAATAGAAATGAATGATGAAAACTTTCATTCGATGAATTCTATCTACAGTAGGGAGAAAGTATTTTTCTGGAACAATGTGAACTACGACGTACAATTCCTTTTTTCTTTGAATGTAATACCAAACAATCATGGACAATATAATTTCACTATTTGTTCTCTTTCAATTTTTTGAACGTCAATATTTTCTGTATAAGAGATTACTTAAAAGACTGAAAATACTTTAATTTTTTCCTTTCGAGAAACCAAAACATAGATGTAACTAAGAAAGGATAAGAAATCAATGAAAATAAAGCACTCAACAAACATCCAAATCGATCTTTCAATGGAGATAAAAATAAAAATTAATAAGAAAATGTCTATTCAAATACGAATAAGAAATCTTTTTCTGATCATTAAGCAATCCAAAAGATGTAACCAACCTACAAATCCAAACCAAACCAAGACCTTTAATTGAGAAAGCACTCAGATGCAAGTCCATAGATTATATCCTTGTCGATAAAAATAAAAAATGAAGATTGAAAAAAGATCAAAAGAGAGGTGTTCGATCGCCGAAACCAATCAATATCAAACTGAAAATATCAAAAGAATTCAAGAACTGGCATTAAAAATCCTTGTCCATCCGACCAAAGCAAAACTAGACAGTGATAGAGGCTAAAACCCAAACCAATTTTTTTTTCAAATGCCATTGCAGGTGGGCAGTTTAACACAGTGTCGAAATGGATGATTTTTGCGAGCCAAAAACATGCAGGGTGTAGAAATCGCGCGCCGAATCAAACCACCAGGGTGTGGAAATGAATGGTTTTCGCAGGCTATCTATAAGGTGCAGTGAAGACGTGTTTGAAAAATCAAGAAATTTGGGGAAAAAGGCAAAACATCTAGGTGGACTTTTAAACCCAGGGAGAGTGAATTCGTCTCCTAGAGACTCAGAGATTGATATCAAGTAAAAAGAATAGGTCAAAAGTAAATGGCCAACATAAAACTACAATCAAGTTTTCCTCCCCAGCAAAGTCGCCAATTTTGTTATTGGGTAAATCGGTAGATGTGAACATGAACTGATCCCCCTAGATCCACCTGGATCTAGAACAAAACAAGACGGAACAAGATACTTTCTCTAAGTTGCAATCATTGAGTTTACTATCCAAAGAGGAATATCTAACATACCTTATGAATCACTTCCTTATATCTTTGATGTCCCTGCTTTACTCCAGTTCTCTTGTAGAATCAATTCTGTGACAACACAAACCAACCAACGTGAAAGCAACAATAGTAGAATTCAATGACAACCTAAACATGTGATCAAGGAGTCATGTAATAAAACATTAATCATTTTATGGGAAAGAGATGTGCCACTTTATTATATTAATGAAAAGTAGAAGATACAACCGAATTGCCTTGATGTCGCAAATTCCATTTTAGTGTTCCTTTGTTCCAGCACACACATACACTTGCTCCGAAATTAGCATGAAGATAATCCACAAAATCTTGATGGACAAATGGAGGCCTCGAGCATCAGTAAGAGTAGGATTCTTCACATAGTCTTCAACCTATTCTTTTATCAATTCTTTGCTTAATCTTACTTCTTCTTGCTTAACCTTTTCCATGAGAAGCCCATGATTATATAGGAGAGGGTGAAGTGGTTAAAAGGATGAGGATGATCCCACCAAATTAGAGAAACCAGTAGGATTGCAACCACATGGACGCCACCTCACATTCTAGAAGATTTCCCTTCTGGAAACTTTGTGAAACCTCTTTCCCCTTTTAACTTTGGAATGTCGTCGCACCCTGCCTATGTAGCAGCCTACGGAAATCTCTCAGGCCAGCCATAGAGTAGCCTGTGAAAATGATAGATTTTTGGACTGTGTAGTATGAGCAGCCTGCGGATCCTTTTTAAAAACCCAACCTTGTAGAGGAGGAAAGAAGTTGTTTTTCTCAGGAAAAAATCCTTGTTGGGAGCTTGAACACATGTCTGTGATATCATCATTAGAATGACCAAAATAATGTGTAACACAGACCCTATCCATAATCCCCGCAATGTCCTCTGAAGATTTAAAAGTGAAAAAAAACCGACCTCTTACCAGAATAAATACCTCAGGTATGTAGCCCAACACTGGGCTCCAATAATCTTCAACCCATCTGTGGATGTCTTTTGCCAATATCGACCAGTAGCTAAACCGACCCACCAATGCATGAAGGGATAAACAAGTAACTTCCCTCATTCCAATATCTCGACCAAGTGTCATTGTAGCCTTCTGCTGCTTAACTCTCCAAGAATTTAATCCACACAACTTATTCGCCTCCCCCACTGCCATGTGTAAACCTATCCCAAGAGAAACATTTGCCTCGACACATGAACCCTTTATCCCAGGCTCAACACCCTTATCTGCTGAAGAACTCTTCCACCCACCCACATCAATCTCCTTACTACAAAACCCTCCCTCCAAATCCCGTAAAGGGGAAGAAACCAAAAGTTGTGCAACAAGAGTTTTTTCTCTTGTATCCCATCCTCCACAATGCTTCTACGCCTCCCCCACTACCCTATGTAAACCCACCCTAGGAGAAACAATAACCTCCACGCAAGAACCCTTTTTCCTTGGCTCTCTACCCTTTCCCACTGAAGAACTCTTTATCCTACCTACACTAGTATCCCCACTATAAAACCCTCTCTTCGAAGCCCGCATAGAGGAAGAAACCCATTGTTGTGCAACATGAGAAATGGTGCATGTATCCCACCCTCCAACTGCTTCCAAGGAAAATAGGTCGTCGATGATCCCAATGGACCTTGTGTCCATCGATTGACCATCCATATTGCCACCTGTACCATAAATAATACTAGTAATAACTTCTGGCTTGAAGGAATTTATGTGTGGATCAGATAGGTTTGAAATCCATCAGTACGCTCTCAAATCTTCCCTATACGCCTTGTCAATTTTTTGGAGACACATCTGGCTCCACTAATCGTCATTGTACAGGCCTGAACCAGAGTCGAGCACGACTTTCGTCATTGGTATCAAGTACCATCCTAGTCAGACGCAACAATAAAGTATTCTTCCCTAGTAAGTGTTGGGTATGTGTTATATTCTTTGTACGTGTCACATATTTAGGTGGTTTTTCGGCACATGGTTTTTGTCGATGGTTTTCTATTTCCGGTTAAGGAATTAGGGTTGTAGACTAATCTAGGTCATTGGGTTAGGGTTTTGGATGTTGTTGGATCCTATATTTATATTGTATTGCAAACAATGTATTACACATAATGAATATAGAATATGTTGGTTTTCCAGGGGAAAAATCTATGTGTAATGTTTGTATTTGTTATTGTATCTTTTATGTTCTTTTACTGAATATCTATTTGCAGTAGATATTGTACAAGGTTAAAATCTACATTTGGTATCAGAGATTTGTTGGCTTCAGGGGGACACCTTTGTGGTCAAGAGTTTGGCTCGATACTGTGATAAGCCTTGTTATTGTGGGAGATCTCTGGTATTGATTTTTTAGGTGAAAAGAAATGGCAAGCAATTCGAAGATGGAGATCAAGAAGTTTAATGGGAAAATTTTTGAGTTGTGGAAGCTCAATATGGAAGATCTGTCGGTGGACAAAGATCAATGGATCGTGGTAGATCTAGGTACTACACTTACAGGAAATTCAACATATGACTGGAAAAAGTTGGATCAGAAGGCAAAAAGCACAATACGACTGTGTCTCTCCGATTCAATATTACTGAATGTGTCAGAGGAAGATACAACCAAGGATTTATGAGAAAATTTGGGGTAGTTGTATCAGTCTAAGTCCCTGGTAAATAAAATATTTCTGAGAAAGAAGCTGTATAACCCGAGGGTGAGATACTGAGACTCGGTGTCAGAGCATTTGAACACCTTCAATACTGTGGTAAGTCAGTTAGTATCTGTTGAGATTAAAATTTCATATGAAGATAAATGTATTATTTTACTGTGTTCTTTACCAGACTCTTGGGATAGTCTGGTTGTGTCCATAGGTAGTAATACAACTGCCTTGAAGTTTGATGAAGTGGTCTCATCCTTGTTGTTGGAGGAGATGAGACAGAAGAATATGGAAGGACAAAGCATAGACACATTATTTGCAAGGGGACGTTCCCAGAAAAGGAATAGATCTAATTTCTCAAGAAGGAGATATAAGTTGAAGGGTAGATCTAAATCTCCCAGAAAGTTTGTAAGGGTATGTTGGAGATGTGGAAAAGAAGGGAACTACAAGAAGCAGTGTAGATCCAAGGTTGAGAAAAAGAAGGGATCTGAAGAATCTCATTCTACAAAAGAAAAGACCTCTAAGGAATAAGGAGGGGATGCGTACTTGGCTTATTCAAGAGCACATGTAGATCATGAGGTAGGGTTGGTTGACTCTAGGGCATCCTTTCATATGACTCCCCACAGGGAGTGGTTCTACGAATATGAAAGGTATGATGGAGGTAATGTTTTCTTAGGTGATGATTCGACAACCAGAATCATAGGACAAGGAAAATTGAAGTTGAGGCTCATAGATGGAAGGATTAGAACACTGCCTGGTGTTCTTCACATCCCAAGTTTGGCCAGAAATTTGATTTCTGTAAGAAAAATGGACGATGTAGGGGTAAAAACAATATTTGAAAAGGAAACATGTAGGATTGTTCGAGGAGCAATGGTGTTGCTGAAAGGAGTTCAGTTTGGAACTCTGTATAAGTTGTAAGGAAGCACTATTAGTGATGGGTGTAATAGTTCCATTGTTCTTGATATTGGATTTGAAGAAGAAATAACTCCTACAATCTCTGGAGAAAAGGTTATGCTATGGAATCAAAGATTGGGGCATATTAGAGAGAAGGGTCTTCGACTACTACATGGTAAAGGTATGGTTGAAGGTATGTCTAACTACTCTCTGGATTTTGATTTCTGTGAACATTGTCTATATGGGAAGCAAAATCGAGTAAGATTCCCCCATGGTGAAAAGAGGGCAGAAGGAATCTTACATCTAGTTCACAGTGATGTTTTTGGACATGTGTCGGTCCCATTATTGGGAAAATCTGTGTACTATGTCTCATTTATATATGAATTCTCGAGGAATACTTGGATATATTTCCTCAGGAAGAAATGTGAAGTCTTTGACAGGTTTAAAGAGTTTAAGGCTCTTGTTGAGAATCAAACAGAGAAAAGAATTAAGGTGCTAATGATAGATAATGGCGGAGAGTTCCACAGGAATGAATTTGAATAATTCTATAAGAAGTGTGGTATAGAAAGGAAGAAGGCTACTCCATATACACCTCATCATAATGGAGTTGCAGAAAGGATGAACATGAAGCTGATGGAAAAATCAAGGTGCATGCTTAGTGGTGTCGGGCTAGGGCAAGAATTCGGGGTAGAGGCAGTGGGTACTGCATGTTACCTAGTCAACAGATCACCCTCATCAGTGTTGGATGACAAGACTCCACAAGAGGTATGGATTGGTAAGGAACCTTTTCTCACATATCTCAAGGTATTTAGCTGTAAGGCATATGTTCATGTTCCAAAGGAAAACAAGAGTAAGCTAGATAAGAAGGCCGAAAAGTGTATCTTTATTGGATACAAAGATGGTCTCAAAGGTTATAAGCTTTGGAACCTAGAAACTAAGAAGGTAGTGTATAGTCGAGATGTGGTATTTAGAGAAATGAAGGATGTTGTTAAACATGAATTCCTACCAAGTAAGGAAGAACCAGAGAAAATAGAGTTTGATTTAAAAGATGACGAGTCAAACTCTACAGAAGAACATGAATCAGAAGAAGATGATCCTCATACTCCAGTATTGAGGAGATCGGTTCGAGAAAGAATGATACCGGAAAGGTATACTCCATCTATTTTGCTTTGTCTATTACTTATGATGATCCTAGAACTGTCAGGGAGGCAGTGGATTCAGAGGATGCAAATCTCTGGAAAAGGGCCATGAATGAAGAAATGGCATCTTTGGATAAGGATGAGGCTTGGGATCTTGTGGAGTTGCCAACTGGAAGAAATCCCATTGGCAGCAAATGGGTGTTTAAAAAGAAGCTGAATGCAGAAGGAAAAGTGGAGAAATACAAAGCTCAGTTAGTAGCAAAGGGTTATTCCCAGGTTGAGGGAATTGATTTTGGTGAGATTTTTTCTCTTGTTGCCAAGTTAACATCCATAATATTTCTATTATCTGTTGCTACTGCATTTGATTTTGAAATAGAACAAATGGATGTGAAGACAACATTCCTACATGGGGATTTGGAAGAAGAGATTTATATTAAGCAACCAGAAGGTTATGATTTGAAGGGAAAGAAGGAGTTGGTATGCAAGATGAAAAAGTCCATGTATGGTTTAAAACAATCACCAAGGATGTGGTATAAAAAATTTGATACTTATATGTTGGGAATTGGCTTCACAAGAAACAAAGAGGATCACTGTGTGTATTTTAAATTAATTGGTGATCATTTGATTTATTTGGTCTCGTATGTGGATGACATGTTGCTGATAGGAAACAACAAAGAGATTACCTAGGATGTGAAAACTCAGTTGTCCTCTAAATTTGACATGAAGGATCTCAGTGCTTCAAATTTCATTTTGGGAATGGAAATTAAAAGAGATCGGAAAAGGAGGAAACTCTGGTTAAATCAGAGAAAATATGTCAAGACAATATTGCAAAGGTTTAATATGCAGGAATGTAAACCGATGAAGGTTCCTATTCCCGTTGGTGTAAAGTTATCTGCGGATCAGTGTCCCGAGACACATGAAGAGGAGGAGGACATGTCTCATGTTCCATATGCGAGTGCAGTTGGTAGTTTGATGTATGCAATGGTTTGTACTAGACCAGGCATTGTACATGCAGTGGGAGTTTTGAGCAGGTATATGTCAAAACCAGAGAAGGAGCATTGGACAACAGTAAAAAGGGTTTTCAGGTATTTTCGTGGCACTGCTAGCTATGGATTGTTCTATGAAGGAAGACCGGGATTGGACAAAGTGGTGGATATACATGGCTTTGTAGATGCAGAATGGGCTAGAGATCTGGATCGTAGGAGATGTACAAGTGGGTATGTGTTTAACCTATTTGGAGGAGCAATAAGTTGGATGAGAAAAAGACAGGTTGTAGTGGCACTTTCAACTACAAAAGATGAATACATGGAAACCACTCATGCAAGTAAGGAAGCGATATGATTACAAAGATTGTGTTCAGGTATTGGGTTGGTACAGCAAGCTGTAAGGATAGATTGTGACAGTCAGAGTGTAATTTTTTTGGCGAAGAACCCAACTCATCATTCAAAGAAAAAGGATATTGATATTCAATATCACTTTGTGAGAGACATGGTGGAAGAAAAGAAAGTATTGCTGATGAAGGTGGACACTTTGAAGAATGTTGTAGATTCATTAACAAAATCTGTGAGCACTGAGAAATTCTCTTGGTGTAGAGGATCCATGGGCATTGCTTCCCTGGATTGTTGACTATGTAACCCTGTAACCCCCTATATGCAAAGAAAATAGCAAGTGGGAGAATGTTGGTTATGTGTTTGAGGGAGGGTGCAGGGACGACGCCCCCGATAAAAAAATTTCTTCCTCGAGAAATGTGTCACGTGCCTCGGGATACGTGTCACATATTTATGTGGTTTTTCGGCACATGGTTTTTGTCGATGGTTTTCTATTTACGGTTAAGGAATTAGGGTTGTGGACTAATCCATGTCATTGGGTTAGGGTTTTAGATTCCGTTGGCTCCTATATGTATATTGTATTGTAAATAGTGTATTACACATGAATGAATATATAATATGTTGGTTTTCCCGATTTGGGTTTCTAGGGGAAAACTCTCTGTGTAATGTTTGTATTTGTCATTGCTTGTTTTCTATTCTTTTACTGAGTATCTGTTTGTAGTAGATATTATACAAGGTTAAAATCTACAGTAAGACCCATTACCCACCTGTCAGCAATCAAGGCCCTACAGACTACTTACCGATGCCCCTCCCAAGACCACCAAGGTCCCATCATCCCGACTATGTAGGCCTCGACAGTGATGGAATGGTACCCCAACCCAATCCCCTCTAGGGTTTTTTCCTCATAATTGCACGCAAGCCTACTTCAGAGAAGAAATAAGAAAGTATTCCTCATGTCGGATATGTTCCAACATTAATTTTTTTTTAAATGCCACATGTCAACTCCATGTTACAGGTTTTATATGTACATTTTGTAATGTCCACATAGTTAGATAGATAATATATTTAATTCATGTCAAAATATCATAATAGAGTTCTTTAAAATAAATTGATATAGCTTTGTAATTCATTCATTTATGTATTTATTTTTATTTTTTTATAAAAGTTTGATTTAAAAAATAATAATTTTGTATATAAAACTTTTCAATTTAATTCATATATATTTATAAATATTGAATATAAATAAAATATCTCAAATAACACAAGAAAAAAATGTGATATAACATGATAAATCAACAAAAGTTTTAGCTTAGTCTTTCATCTAAAAACTAAAAACTCTCTCTTTGCCTCTTTTCTTTAAGGTCAAATTTTGTTCCCTCAGAACATATCGGTAAAATAGAATATCAAAATTCCTTTCAAACATTAAAAAACAAGTTTAAGTAGTTATTCAAAAGCATCAAATACAAATTTGGCCTTCTACCTTCTCAAGATGTTTATTGGATTTTTTGATTTTTGATTTTTTATATAGAAAATCCCATATTAACCAAAATGACATATATATCTAAACTCATCTCAAATAACATATTGTTGATACTTTTTATAACCATCTTATTAAATATGCAACCATTAAACATTTCCATAATACCTAACATTTTATTTTCTTTAATCACACCAAAATCTTATCAACTTCTCCTCATTGCACTTTGCACATTATTAAAAAATCCCTTTAAATCGAAAAAACAATCTAACAATATTAATTGAAAAGAAGATTAAAAAAGCCCTTGAAATAGAAAAACAATCTAACAATATTAATTAGTTAGAAAGAATATTATAAATTGGGAGGCTGCTGGAAAATCATCATCCATAAACACCAAATTGGTGTATAAGACCCCCTTTCCCCCTTGTTAAGCAACATTTCACATAGATGAGACTTGTGTTAAGCAACATGTCACATATATGAGACTCGAACCACCCGAACCAATTGAGCTACAACCACTTGACATTTTTATTAATCTACTTTATTGTTTAGTCCTTACTTTTAATATGATTACCTTATGTCAATATTGAAATTTTATATTTAATTTGAATTGTGTGGTTGTTAAGAAGAAACTATCAACTCATAAATTTTAAATGTTTAATGACTTTCTCTTGGTAACCTAAACATTTTATTTAATATATACTAAAAGTTTATATATATATATATATATATATATATATAACATTTTGTGAATGAGAAGTTGAAACTTTAAATATTGGATTTTCAAATACTAATTATAAAAAATTACTAATTATAAAAATATGTAATCATCATTATGCATCAATCACTTCTAATATCATTATTCATTAATCATCCTTAAATAAATTCATTACTCCATTCGTTTACATTATATATATATATATTGATTTAGTTATACATTATATTATTTATATTATTATTTAATCATATCTTTTATTTTCAATTTAATTAAGACTTAAATATATTTATTACATATGATTAGTGGTTTATGAAAGTGATAGTTTATTAACAACTCACCATTGGAAAATAAACTACATATCACATGCACACCAACAAATCTTGATGCTTTCCTTTCATAAATAACTCTTTGTAATTAGATAGTTCTTTAAACGAACAATTTGCATTGAACAATGAGTACCTACAATTATCTATGAACCTTGCAATGTTTCCATGAGTGCATGGAGAACCATCAATATATAGTGTTCTTTCTTTTAAATTCTCTGAAAGCATAATTGTTCATGCACATACTATACATAGAAATGCTATGCTTGTATTTAATCATATTCAAGTAATCAATCCAACTAGAAAGAGGACCACAAAATGGTGTAAGTGCTACTGACTGTTTAGGAGGAACAAATATGTGAAAGGATAAACAACCCAAGACTTGCACCATGCATTTTAGACATGGAAATCATGTAAGTATTACCATAAAAGGATAATTTGATCTCTACATTGGGCACAAACAAGGAAGACGACCAAGTGACATATGAAGTGAAATTGTAACAAGTTTGGTATTTACTTTGCAAATGGACAAGAAGAGAGAAGGTATCAATACCCTCCAACAATTGAGCCAACCTTGATGTGTACTTGGACATTGTTTCTCTTAGCATGTACAACCTTTTAGATCTCCCAGTAGAGATGTTTTGGGTAGTATTTATATCGTACTTTAACTCACTAAAACTTGGAGTCATACTTATTCTCAGAGCATCTTTGGAAATCAGTGGTAGAGTAATATTCAAACTACATAATGCATTCCTCACAAATGCCAACTTGCCACAAGGAATCACGTTCCTAGTAATGGACTAGAACTTGATTGCATTCAAGAGAATGAAGAGTCTATTGGTGATAGATTATCACCAAACAATACACTTAAATAGGTCATTAACACCAAGTTTATGTTATGATCCAAAGCCTTAATATATCATAACAAAATAGAAGTATACACCATGTACACTAATGTGAGTGTGGAGAAAAACTCTAAGATAGATAAGAGAGATGAGTTACATAATAACTCCTTAAATAATAGGAGAACCTCCTCCAAATACCCCAATACATACATACATCCAAATTACATGTCCCTCAATAATGAATACACATGATATATATATATATATATATATATATATATATTCACACATTGCACACACTAGTACATTTGACATAATTTTCGATGCTTTTCCAATGATGTTTCAACGACTAAATGACAAACATCCAACGAACACGATTCTGAATGTTTGTCGAAGCTGTGTCGTCACGTCCTCGACAAATGTATACATTTGCCATACTGTCTACGTACAAACATGCCATGTGGTAGTTTTGAAAAGATTTAATCTACCAAACTTTCGTCAAAACTCCACGTCTCAACTGTTATGACCATAACTAATTATCATGCATTTGACAAAAAATGTTGCCATGTGGCATTATGTGGCCCCTTTATTATTAGTTTGACCACTATTACATATACATTTACCGATTACATGTACATTTAACCCCATATATGCCTCCTTTGGGGTGATATCATATACATTTAACCCCATATATGCCCCCCCTTGGGGTCATACCATAGTAATCTCCTTCAAAATCTTTGTTGTCAAATATTTGGAGTAAAAGGATTTACATGTGATGAAATTAAGTAATATGATTTTCTTATTTTCCTACTTTCTTCTCTCCATTCATGATAATCCATCCATCCAAAATCAATTATTTTCAGTCTTAATCCTTGATGATTGGTTGTTGCATACTTTTCTTTCCTTTGATTCCATGTATTGTTGTTGTAACTTCTCCAATTTGTAGTAGTTGTTGGTCTATGATATCATAATATTGAATAATGGTTGTGTGATTCCCTATTCCATGAATATTGATGAATATTCCATCTTCTTCCCTGATAATGTTGATATCAATCTTCTTGTCTTCCTTGAAATATTTCCTAGTAATGAGGGTGTCAATATGGTTTCACGTTTGATGATTTACCCTCACTATGCATACCCATTTCATTTGTCTTGTTTTCAGAGATAATGACATACCCTCACTATGCATACTGCCCATTATCGGAGCTACGTGTCCACAGATTACTTGTTTTGATATTACGACATTCGATAGTTTGGGAGTTTTAAAGTGTGCAGACGAGAAGATATTTTCCGAAGTGCCAAAGTCACAAAACGACGAGGTGATGTGGACTTGATCGGGAGTTTGGAATTCGTCAGTTCAGTGGTTTTGAGAATGTGTTGATGAGAATAAATTGTCGAAGTCCTGAAGCTATGGGAGAAATTGCTCGATAGTCTATAGTTCGACAGATTTGAAAATGTGTCGATGAGAAGAAATTGCTAAAGTCCCAAAGTTGCAGGAAGCAATTGTTCGGAAATCAACAGTTTTGAAAATGTGTAGATGAGAAGAGATCTTCCGAAGTGCTGAAATAATGGAACTTCGGAGTGACATACTATGCTGACGTCACTTGGGGCGACATGGACACACATGATACAAGCCATGTGTCATCGTTATTCATGCTTTTCGAGGGTCCTTCGTACATAATTAAGTTGAGACACGTATCATTCATTTGAAGGAGCCACGTGTCCACTCCATAAACCTGCCATGTGGCACACTAGTAAGTGGAGGTTGGGGAGACTCCAGGAGTTCGTCAATTCAGGCATTCGGGGAAAAATAATGTGGAACTTGTAAGAGGATCCGAAGCCCGAAGCTACGAGGATGCACTGTGCAAGGATTCGTCGGTTCGATGTTTGGAAGAAGGAAGGCATGACGTAACAAGAGATTCTAAAGCCCGAAGTTCCAGAGCCTTGAAGCTCTTAAGTATTTGGATAAGAGCCTATCTAATAACACTGGGTCACAGCCCATGGTCACATGCATTAAGGGGCTGAAAGAAAAGGGCTAGTGCTCGAAAATTGTTCTTGAAAACAGAGAAGGGATTAGAGAAGGAGTTGGTGGGGTTTTTAATTTGTACAGATCTACATCCAACAAGGAAAAGGAGCCTATAAATTTGAAGAGAGGATCCATCCTGGATCCAAGGGCCAATTCAAATCTAAGATGAAATAATCCATGTTCAGGGATTGCATCACTGAAAAGACAAATTGATCAAATATCCATAACTTCCTTCTCAAAACTCATAATTGAGCATGGAAGCAAGCATTGGAAGGGTATTGAACAATAGAAGATAATTTTTCACCTAGAAATTGGATCTGAACAATTAATTTCACAGGAAATCAACATAAAAGAAATATGATATTTATTAATGAATCAGAATGGCTCATATTTTCATGAAATTTTTAAGAACAGTGAGCTTGACAAAGTTCTGTTGGCTACACATTTTTGCAGAATTAATAGCTGTCAGATTAGAATCAACACAGAGTGCAGAGAGATGGATGATGCACAAGAGGGTTACAGTCAGGAAGATGAGATTAGAGGAATGGATGTCCATTTGGGAGTTGAAGGAACAAACTCCAATGGACACGGAGAAGAAAATGATTATAACATGAATATGTTGGATACCATTAGAAATTTGCAGAAAGATGTCCAGAGTCACAAAGCTGATAATGAAAGGCTTATGAAAGACAAAGAGAAACAATAATAATTCAATATGAAGTTAATTAATATCCTAGAAAAAATTGAAAATAAGTTCGATAAGGAGAGTGACTCCAACAAATCAGGAAGCCACAAGACCCTTGAGGAAAAAGGAAGATCCAAGAGTGGTAGCAAACATCACCATCACTCCCAAAGGCAATCCAAAAGGAGGGCACATATCATCTCAAGTCCATCCCATTATAGGAAGCATAAGGGGTTTCGAGTGGATGAACTGAAAGGATAAATGAATAAGATCAAACCTCCTACTTTTGATGGTGAACACAAGAAGGATGGAGATGTTGAGACATGGATGCTAGGCATGAGAAAGTACTTTCAATTGCATAACTATTCTTCTCATGTAGAAGCAAGAATTGTTATTTATTGCCTAAAAGGAAAGGCATCCATGTGGTGGGATCAACTTGTGCAAGTGCAACACATCAGAGAGAAAAATGTGTCTTGGAAGGAATTCAAGAAGCATTTTGAGAAGAAATACTTAACCAAGAGGTATTATGACAAAAAGATGAAAGAGTTCTTTGAACTCAAACTGGGAAGCATGACTATTGATGAGTATGGAAGGAGATTTTTAGAACTGTTGAAGTAGGTGTCCTTCATCAAGGATGAGACCGTTAAGATTCATAGGTATTTGAGTGGGATGCCATCCTTTATCAGTGATAAGATTAGATATGATGATCCCAAGACTTTGGAGGAAACCATAAGGAGAGACAAGTTCTTATATGATCAACATAAGGGAAAGACTATGTTCCAAAGAGCTTGGGAAGACAAGAAGAAGTTTAAGAGGGAACAGAGGCAAAAGGGAAACAAACCATTATTTTTCAGAAATAGTCCTCAAGGACAACCATCTTTTAGAGAGCACATAATGGATGAGGTAGGTGGGCAAAGGCCAAGGAAGACACCTATTCAATGTTGGGGTTGTAAAGGAGACCATAAGTATAGATATTGTCCTCACATAAGTGATAAGGTGAGAGTTTTCCACAATGTACAACAAACATAAATAATGGAGGACATAGGTAGAAGTGTACCAAGGATCTATGCAACTCTGGAAAACAATCAAGTTGAGTTTCAATCACACATGATTGAAGTAGAAGGTATGATCCATAACCATGCCTTTACTATTTTAATAGATTTAGGAGCTAGTCATGGTTCTATAGATCCTAAGGTAGTGGAAATATTTCAATTGCCAAGAAGCAAGCATGGGAAATCTTGGTTGGTGCAGTTGGCTACAGGAGCCAAGAGAAAAGTTATTGAGCTGGTTAAATCATGTCCAGTGGACATGAATGGGCTAAGTACCAAGGCAGATTTGAACATCCTACCCTTGGGTTCATATGACTGTTTAATTGGTATGGATTGGTTAGACCAACACCATGTTGTCTTAGACTTTCGTAACAAGGAATTTAATTGCCTGAATGAGGAAGGGAACCCAAGGACAATGCGAGGAATTCCCAGGGCAGTAACTATTAGAGAAATATCAACAATGCAGCTGAAGAAGTGTTACAGGAAGGGTTGTCAAATATTTGCAGCTCATATGGAGGAAACACCTAGGGATAAGGTGCCAAATATTGAGGATCATGTTGTCCTAAAAGATTTTGAGGATGTGTTTAAGGAGATACCAGGACTACCCCCAAAAATAGATATTGATTTCTCTATAAATTTGATGCATGGAGCAGCTCCAGTATCCAAGACTCCCTAGAGAATGAGTACACCAGAGCTGAAGGAACTAAAAATGAATCTTGAAGAAATTTTGAAGAAGGGGTATATATGCCGAAGTGTGTCACCTTGGGGTGCCCCAGTTTTATTCGCGAAGAAGAAATATGGTAATTTGTGATTGTGCATCAACTTCAGACAATTGAACAAAGTGACTATAAAGAACAAGTATCCTTTACTAAGGATCCATGATCTCTTTGATCAGTTAAAGGATGCAAGGATATTCTCAAAAATTGATCTTAGGACAAGATACCATCAAGTAAGGATCAGAGATGAAGACATTGGAAAGACCTCCTTGAGGAAAAGGTATGATCATTACGAGTTCACAATGGTTCCATTTAGGTTATCAAATGCACCAGTTGTTTTCATGTGCTTAATGAATGGTGTTTTCCAGGAATATTTAGAAAATTTTGTCATTGTCTTTTTGGATGACATCCTTGTATATTCCAAGTCAGAGGAAGAGCATGAGCATCACTTGAGGATGGTTTTACAAGTGTTAAGAGAACACTGGTTGTATGCCAAATTGAGAAAGTGCTCATTTTATCAAAACCAAAATCACTATCTAGGGCACATCATATCCAAAGAAGGGATAACAATGGACCCTGAAAATATTGAGGCCATTAAAGGGTTGAAAACACCTAAGAACGTGACAAAAGTAAGAGCCTTCATGGGTCTAGGTGGATACTACAAAAGATTCATTGTGGGGTTTTCAAGGATTTCTCACCCGATTACTTCCTTGCAAAGGAAGGGGGTGAAGTTTCTGTGGACAATAGAGTGTGAAAAGAGATTCTAGCAATTTAAGTAGTTGTTAAACAGTGCGCCAATCCTAAGAATTGTCGATCTGAATGAAGATTTCGTGGTTTTCACATATGCATGCAAAAGATTTGGTGGAGTTATTAGTCAGAACACATTTGTGGTATGTTTCGAATCCAGAAAATTGAAAGAGCATGAAAGGCTCTACGCCACTCATGATTTGGAGTTGGCAGCCATAGTTTATGCCTTGAAGAAGTGGAGGCACTGCCTCATGGGAAAGAGGTTTGAGCTAAGGAAAAACCATAATGGTATGAAATATTTGTTTGATCCGCCAACTTTAAATGCTAGGCAGAGCAAATGGTTGGAATATCTAATTGAGTATGACTTTGATATTAAGCATATCAAAGGAAAAGAGAAAAAAGTGGCTGATGCACTCAAAAGAAGAGTGCATGAACTACATGCTATAACCATTAGCATGTGTCAAATTGATCTTAAAGGAAGAATTTCCGAGGCTGCAAAAGTAGATTTGCAGTACATGGAGTTGGTAACAAAACTACAGCAAGGTTAAATGCAATAGAAAGTTGAAGATTATGAATTAGGAAATGATGGAATTATTTTGTAGAGGAACATAATTTATGTACCCAATTCTCATGAATCGAGGAGTATGATTTTGAAAGAGATGCATAATGTACCTTATGTTGGACACCCAAGATATCAAAAATTAGTTGCAGTAGTGAAGAGATAATATTATTGGCCATACATGAAGAAGGAAATTGTTGAGTACATTGCTAAATGTCTGGAGTGTCAAAAAGTCAAGGATGAGCATAGACACCCAACTGGGTTGCTACGACCATTTCCCATTCCTGAGTGGAAGTGGGAAGTGGTGACAATGGATTTCATCACCAAATTTCCTGGAACAAGCAAGAAATATGATTCTATCATGGTGGTGGTGGACAAGCTTACCAAAGTTGCCCATTTCATTCCAATGAAAGTTACTCACAAGGCAACCAATGTTGTTGATATTTATATGAGAGAAGTAGCATGCTTGCATGGCATACCCAAGAAAATTGTGTCTGATAGAGACCCAAAGTTTACCTCAAATTTATGGAAAGGATTATTCAAAGGGTTTAGAACAAATTTGAACTTCAACACAAATTATCATCCTGAGACTAATGGGAAAACAAAAAGAGTGAACCAAGTGATAGAGGATATGATAAGGATGTATGAGATGGACAAACCATCTAAACGGAAAGATTATCTACACTTGGTAGAATTTTCCAACAGCAATGGGAACCAAGCATCACTGAAGATGATCCCATTTGAGGCACTTTATGGCAGAAAGTGCAACACACCAATAAGTTGGGACAACCCAACTGGTAGAGGAGTGATTGGGCCAGAGTTTCTTAGGGAAATGGAAGAGAAAATGTTGAAGATAAAACATAATTTAAAGGTTTCCCAAGACATGCAGAAAATATATGCTGACAAGGGAAGAAATCATAGGGAATTTAAAGTGGGTGAACATGTTTTATTGAAGGTGAAGGCCAACAAAAGTTCCCCGAAGTTGGGAAACTATTCCAAGTTGACAACCATATATTGTGGGCCATTTGAAATCCTAGAGAGGATTGGACCAATAGCTTACATGCTTGTATTACCTACATCTATGATTATTCATAATATATTCCATGTATCATTGCTCAAGAAATATATACCTGATGCTAATCATGTTATTGATTGGAATGTGATTCAGGTGGAGCAAGGAAGCACTTTTCAAGTGCATCTGATATGCATTCCAGACCGAAAAATCAAACATCTATGGAATCGATCCATAGGACTTGTAAAGGTCCAATGGACCTAGTACGGTCCTGAGGATGTAGCTTTGGAGCATGAAGATGTTATGCGGGCATAATACCCACATATTTTCGAGATTTTGGAAATCTTGTTGATATTATGTAAGTAAGATGCATTGAGGAGAGTGCATAAATAAGGTGAGGGGATTTTAATACCCCAAGGTCGAGACCTTGTTGAACTGTAATGATGTTTATAGGTTAGTGAGCCAAGTGTTTATAAGTAGGGGGGCTTATATGTTTATTAGGCCAGAGAGCCTAGATGTTGAAGTCCAGGGAGCCTGATTTTGTATATATAAATACTCACATCATTAATATAATTACATCCCTGCATGTAGATCAACCATGAAGAAAGAGATATGGGGGACTAATATTCAGTGGGAAGGGAAATGGAAGGGGATGAGAGGTTGGGAAAAAGAGATAATATTGAGGGCTTAATCCCAAGGAAATATTATAATATATTTTCCTAAAAAGACTAAGGTTTGGGAAATTACCCTGTTATCCTAAGCTCCTTAGGGGAAAGGAATGAAATCCAAGTGGAGAGGAACGAGCTCCCAAGAGATCCATGTGTCAATTAGAGTGCATGCAATTTGATGTGGGAAACTCAATCATTGTGGGGTTTGCTCGCCATTCTTACCATGCTACCCACCCATGCACACACTCAGATGAAGCATTCACACAACCAACCATTTTTCCAATGTTGACCTTTGCAACCTATGAAACCTATGAAAACTACAAACTCGTGAAGCTAACCCATTTTTCTTGTGAGGCACAAAACGACTACACAGTTCTTGAGCCATATCGTGCCTTAAATATTTTTCTATTGCTACCCACATTTTCTCTGGATTGGTGTGGCTTGTTGTCATTACCAGAACCCACACCCGATTTTTCTACTGTGGTTACCCATTGGATTTAGGAGCTGGATAGAAGAAGTAGGTTGTCAGGCATGTGGTTTTGAAGAGGAATTTTTTTAGTCCCAAGGATTGAAGAAGTAGGTTTTCATGCCTATGAGAAACTCTATCCAGGTGAGAGAGATTGTTGGGAAATGATTTCTCCAGTAGGGAGTCCAACAACAACTACATAGCTCTGAGAATTCCTGATTCGGATTGTTGTTGAAGCCCTGGAAGGGAAGTGGAGCAGTCGATGGACTATGGAGCAGTGAAGGTGTATATTCCTAGGGTGGGACATGCATGTGGGGAAAGAGTATGTGAGTGGTGTGCGTAAGTAGGCTCCTAGGAGGGAATCCTTCATGTTTCATTGTGCATATTTCTGTAGTCTTAGGCTAGCCTAGGATTACTCTTACCCTAGGTGGAGTTTAGTCCCAGCTCAGGGATGACCCACTATTGTAAGCTTGGAGTAGCATGGTCTAAGACTGGGAGGTTCATGGAAGGTATGCACGCAGCTGGTGGTGTTAGCGCCACCATTTTTCTCTTCAATTAGATTCAATTTTAGTTGAGTTATGGCCCATGTGTCAAAGCATGTGGGGTCAGGTATGTAACAACAAAGGGGTCGAAGTCAGTAGATGGTCGGTTGACCCTTGGAGTCGGGAAGGGATGTCAGAGTCCAAACATGCATAAATAAGTACAAGTTTGTTCCAAAAGAGTCGGGTCCTGTCAAAAAGGGAATTTCTACATGCCCCAGGTCGAGGGAAGTTGTTAATAGAAGTCGCATCGATAAGTGCAGTAACCATGATCGACTCATTATGAAGGCTGGAAGAATGAAAAATTGCGACGTTCATATCATGTATGTTTTGTATCCCTTATCAGCTGTACTTTACTCACATGGATGTGCTATGGAAAATCTGCAGTCCAATTCGAAACATCTAGTCGCCATGAATTCAGTGTTCCTTAGAATGTTTCCTCCTCCTGCCTGCTCTGTTATAAATTTCAGATGCTCCGCACACATTCTATTCAAAAATCTAGTTTATTCTTTGTTTGTAATCTTTTCCCGCAAGCCCAGGGTGATTGAATTCTCCGCTTTTAGCCTTTTCTAGATCCACCACGTGCAAGAAAAACATAGTTGCACCATGGAAATCTCCCAAAACTTAGTAAATGGCATGCGAAGTGCTAGTCCCGAGCCCCAAAGCGACTGGGATTCATTCTCACTCGCAACAGGTTCCCCCAAGGATCTAAAGAGATTTTCACCTTTGCCCGCGGAAGCAAGGATATCACACTGCTTAGAGCCTCAAGTGGAAGAATCTACGCAGGAAGGAAATATGTTAGAAGCCCTATTTCCTCAACAACATATACCTCGGAGAAGGGGGAGGCCAAGGAAGGAAAAGGAAGTTGGGACAACCCAAGTCCCAAATAAGCCGCATGTAAAATCGACTACCGAAGAATTACTTATGCGCGTTATTTGGCTGGAGCCTGCCGAAGGTAAAAGCCGAGGAAGCGGGAGAAGAACAAGGAGGAAAGATGTCACAAGAACTAATGTTCGAGAGCCATCTCAGCAACTGAAGCAGGAAAATCTTGCTGTCGCTGAACTTTACTAGGAAAACAGGGATCTGGGACAACATTTATCAACAAAGACCCTTGAAGTGTTAGCATCGTAAGGCCGTAAAGGAAATGTGACGTGGCTCAAAAGACAGCTCAGAGAGGCACAAGATACAATCATACAGTTGCGCAAAATGAAAAGGTTTTCAGAACAAAGGAATGCGAAGAATTTTAGAGAATGTGAAGCAGCTGAGGAGTGTCACACACCCACACCGGGCATATGAATTTTTTGATTTTCTTATGGGCGAGGAACTCCATTCATGGTTCCTAATTTGGGAGGTCAGGGAACTAGTCCAACCTCTTGGTCATGGATCATTCTTAACTCTGTTGAGCTGGAGCATCTCTTCGATTCCCTACTGGAATCTCATAAACAATCCATAGGTCCTTTGCACTGCGCACAAGCCTCTGCTCCATGTGACCACGACTATGACCGTCGAATTAACCTCACGTCGCGTCACATTTCGCAACTTCAGAATTTCCGATACAAGGTGCCCCAACTCCTCCAACTCCCGAGTTTTGAAAGGGCTTAACAACCGTTAGCTCCCTCCTTTGCCCTCTGTCCATGTGACCACTTACTATATCTCGAAGCTTAACACCAGGGCATGTCGGAACTTCGCATATCGCGAGTTCTCACATCTTCCTTCTTTGACTTCTCTACCCCATGAGTCAGCGAAATGACAAGATCTTGCCACGTTCCCTCCTTGATGGACAACTGCGATCAAGTCATGCTTTCTCATATCGTGAGTTCGCATAACTCTTGCCTTTGAAATCCCTGACGTGCGAATCAACGAAATACTGATCTTTCGTCGCGTGTCCCTTTCAATGGACGACTTAGATCATGTCGCAATTTCGCGTATTGCGAGTTCCTAGATCTCTACCCTTTGACTTCTCTGATGTGCAAGTCAGCGAAATGTTGATCGCTCACCACGCATCCTTTCGATGGATGGTCCTGATTATTTCGTAGGTTCTCCTTTCATGATATTTCTCTTGTCTTCACATCAGATCTTTCGGTGCCAATCCTTCAGTGTGTATGTGGGTCTCCTCCACGTGTCCTTCTGGATCCAACGATCCAGAACGATTTTGTGACTCCTTCCTTCATGAGTTTTCTCCTCTTCTCCCTGCAAATCTCTCGGTGTCCAGTTCCACGAACACCCCTGATCTATTTCCACCTGTCCTCCGGGTGATGGATGGTTCCAAACATTTCAGAACTTCTCTCGTGCACCTTTCTCCGGATCCAATGACTGTCAGTCCACGTGTTCAGATCCAACGGTCCAGATCTGATCTCCTCCTCATGCGTGTTCTCGCCTGTCTAGACTCTGATTAGATGGTCCAGATCCTCCCATGATCTACAGTTGCGATCGAATGGCGATTTATCATGTCACGACTTTGGAAACTAAATACCTCTGTCCTCTAAGCTCTCGATATCCGATTCCACAAAATGAACCAACGGTTCAGATCTCTTCTGGATTGACGACTCCCATTCTTCCTAGGATTTGGGAGTGGAATGGCTCCCATCGTTATCCTCCTTGCAACTTCGCTTGATCCAACGGATTGCGGCTATCGATGTCCATCAAACCTGTGAAGACTGAAGGAGTTGAGGCATTTAACGCTTACACTCCTCCTTCAAATCTAACGGTCGTGACATACCTCATATCCTCCTGAAAGGATCTCGTCCATTCATCTTCCAAACAAAGGAATACTCCCTTTTGTTACTTGAACTTATCACTATCCCTCCTGAGCTTCATCAGTTATGAAGGATTTAAGAGCATTACGCTCTTTCTCCTGGCCTTAACACCTAAAGGGATCTTCGAAACAACTATTGCGCTCCTTCATCAAGTCTAGGAGTTAAGGGGTTATGGGTTTCTGTTTTCCTCATAGAGAGCCTGTGCATATCTGCACTACCTCTCCTAAACTTAAAAAAATCTGTCCTCCAAGGGACTCAGAATGAATAGGAGAGTAGACCTCCGTACATGAAACTATGCCTAAGGTTGACGAACTCACAGTTCGTGGCTCTAGCTTAATCCACCACAGGACGCAAGCATTTACAAGTACAGATCATGTCTGAACCATATAATTTCTTACTTGACTATTTATGCAATCAAGAAAAAATATAAGGGATACAATATATCCATTAATCGATTCATGCATGTTCCGCAAAACATTCACAATATATTCAATTTCAATACACAATTATAGCTCAATTACACAGGGTAGGAAAATACTTATCTATTACAGGTTGTTGCCAACTAACTGACTGTGGGTGTTCATCCTTCCACCCGACCATAGGCTCAGAGGAATTCAATCTTAGCACTCTCGCCACCCTCGTTCCAAGCCATGATATCACCAGGGAGATCTCGCAGTTCTCAAGAGTTCTTTCTCTGTTTTAGCTTCTGCTCGGGTTCTGTTCTCTGCAAACTTTCAAAGGTTTCCTTCTCTATTATGGTCTCGACGAGGTTTGTCAGATGCTTCCTCAACATCAATCTTGTGACCATTCTGATAATCATCCCTTGGAGAGCTCTGTGCATCTCCCTCACGAGCTTGCACTCTCCTGTATTTTTTTTTTGCGCCCTGCCCCCCCCGTGTGTATCTCTCTTACCTTGGAAGTTTTTTTGCTGATCTATCCTCTTCCTTCTGTCAGAAGGAAGCTCAGGTTTGCAGGTCTCTATGGTACTTCGGGTTGACAACCCATGGTTCCATTCATGGGGGTGGTTGATTTTTCAACCACCAACCCTTTCTTCATTAACTGATTTCTCTCCTCTAGTGATATCATGGCCATTAATTTCAAGGCTTCACCTCCACAGTCAGTTATTGGCAACTCAAACAATAATACATTTACATTGTCCTCATGCCTTAGCATGGTAATTCCTATTTTATGATTAATTACAAATTGGGGGAAACAGGGTGTTACAAAGAGAGAGTTCGCGCAGCTCTTTCTAGCACACAGAAGAAGCATGATTAGTTGAGTTCATTATCATAGCATCAAGCAGAGCACAGTTCTTAATAGTTTTGAAGGAGGAATTTCCCTTAAAACATTTTGTCATTTTGGTAATGGTCACGATAGTCAGCAAATACACATCGTGCACTTACCCTATCAAATTAGTGCGCAGAAGAAATCAATGTCGTTACAGTGGATGGCAGGAGCCTGTCAGAATACTTGATCATTCAGATACATCTTTGAAGAAAGTCTTTGACACATCACTCTCCCCATGAAAATACCTCCCTGATAACCAAATCCCCATGGTGGAACACAAGCAATCATGACGCGATTAGATGCAGTTGTTTTTTATTTTTGGAAAAATGTCATGCGAAGAGTCATTTAGCATGGAATAGTCAGTTTCCTAAGTTCTAGGGACAATAGCTAGAGAGAAGGGTAGCCCAAGTAGTTCCCTTGCCTATATATTTTATCTTTTCAATGTAAGCCAGGTTGGTTGGAAAAATTAGTACAGACAATGTCTATTGAATGTAGTTTGAGTCCAATCGAAATTTAATGAAAAACTCCTGAAGCTTTGATGAAAAGATTCTAATTGTAGCAGTAGGATGTATTGTTTCCTTTCTTTGCATACGTACTTCCTATATTCTTTATTCATATATATTTCTGTCTAAATAGGAACATATTCTCGAACCTGGGATTCACTGCACAGTGCCCTGGGATTCATGTCATTTAGACAAACTGTTTTCCTCTAAGTTAAACTTTGAATTCATCCTCAATGTTGCTCCAAGTTGCTTTCTGTGTTTTCCCCCTTCCTCACACAACGATTTTACAATGAATACTTTTGCTCGCTTAGCCTTTATCCTCTCAAGTTCAGTCACCGAGTCATTTGTTTCTATCATTTTTGCGAACCAATTCCATAGCCCAAGTTCTTACTCTCTTGCGCCAATATAACCAGAACTTGTTATTTCAAGGTGTTAAATCTAGCCAACAAATGTAAAGCCATATCCCGCACTGAGACAATGTCTCCTGAGAGAGCCCAATGTAAATTCTAACCTTGTACAATATCTACTGCAAACTGATATTCAGAAAAGAACAGAAAAGATACAATGGCAAATACAAACATTACACAGAGATTTTTCACCTGGAAACCCAAACCGGGAAAACCAACATATATTATATTCATACAATTGTGTTACATTGTTTACAATACAATATACATATAGGAGCCAGCGGCATCCAAAACCCTAACCCAATGACCTAGATTAGTCCAAAATCCTAATTCCTTAACCGGAAATAGAAAACCATCGGCAAAAAACCATGTGCCGAAAACCACCTAATATCATGTGGTCCCGGAAATATGTCGGCCCAAAAAAAAAAAATTCGGGGGCGCTGCCCCTGAACCCCCACGCGGGGGGGGCCCCTGCACCCCCCTCTTACCCCCCTGCGCGCCCGGTGCAGGCGCTCAGACACTACTACTCGTGCAAAGAATATAACACATACCCAACATTCCATAGCCCAAGTTCTTACTCTCTTGCGCCAATATAACCAGAACTTGTTATTTCAAGGTGTTAAATCTAGCCAAAAAATGTAAAGCCATATCCTGCACTGAGACAATGTCTCCTGAGAGAGCCCTCTCCAGATCCGAAAGGCTAGTTTTGGGTCCCAAAGTTGGTTGAAAAAGTTACCTCCACCATCTACTTATCAATCAAACATATTTACAGAGTGCTAACATTCTGGCACCATTGTCGGGGACATAATTGAATAAATTTTCCCTGGGAGAATGACTAAAGTTACAGTTTTGACCCTTGAGGGTAACAGAGGGACTAACATCTACATTGGTTGAAACCTTTACCCTGGTGACTCCAGTCAAAAAGACCAGTAACACTAAGTAACGTGGTTTAGGAACCCTAGATCCAAAGACAATCTATACTAGAGAAAATCCTGACCCAAACCCTACAGAGCCTGTGTACGACCCCGAGAAAATTCTGCACAGGACTAAAGAGCAAGTGCCAGAGCCATTCTATTACCTGGACATAATCCTGTCCTTACCCAAAGACGATGCACAAAGCATTGACGACCTTGATTTTGATGCGTTATTCGAGCAAACCTTGTTCATGTATAAGTCGAAAACCATCTTAGATGAGATAGTTTTTGACTGGAAGAGATTCCAAGCCCTGATATCTAATAATATCCCTCAAACCCCCAACCCTCCTAGAGCCATGGCCTCCAGATTCACCCCCCTCATTCTGCCAGCCCAGCTACATGATTTGCCCCAAAATTACAGCCAAAGGATTAATCTCTATGATGCTAAAGGGAACATTTCAACCCAGAGCCATCTATACTGGTTCAACCATTTTGTCGACCTAGAGGAGGTGGACTATGTAGACGTGAAAATGAGGTTGTTTGCGCAGATTTTTTCGTGGGAGGTGAGGAAATGGTTCAAATCCCTCTCGGCTGCAATCATTCGATACTTCGCTGCGTTCAAGATGTATTTCATTATTAGATGGGGAGACAAGAAGAACCCCTTGTAGATGTTAATGTGGTACAATAATATGAAGAAGGCATCGGAGGATACGATGCAAGAATTATCAGCCCATTTCATGAAGGTTTATAACTCGATTCCTGTAGAAGTCCAGCCACCCCCCAGGGCTGTGCAGTTACGATACACCGAATCCTTCGACAATGATTTCGCTTTGTTGTTGAGAGAAAGGAGGTCAACAAATCTAGACGCAATAATGATCAACGCGATCGAAGTTGAGGTAAATATGATGGCGTTGGGGAAGATCAAACAAAGATTCCACAAAAACGATAAGAAACCCCAAGGAGATGCACAACCATCAACGTCTTGGTCCTCGAATGATAAGTTAGACTTGATGATGAAGATGATGGAGAAATTGATGGAGAGAATGTTTGTGGAAAATAGACCTACCACCCGAGAACATCATGACCCCCAAACCAGGAATTAGAACCTCATAAGGGGTCAAGTTCCTTAGATTAGACAGAGGGAGCAGAGAGAGAAGGACGACCAAGAGGCAAGGCCTCTGTTCCAAAACAACTATGTGGATCAAATGTTCGAAGACCAAATGCATTGCTGTGATGATAAGAACTAGCGTGTGTTTTTGATAAAGGGAGAGCATGATCAGTACATGAGAAAAAAAAAATGATTTTGTGCTAGAAATGGATGATCCACCGTTTTGTGAAGAGGATGATGCACTATCCTGGGAGATAGAAGAGTTCAGAAAGGGTTATTAGAACGCCATCATGTAGTTTCAAAAGAGATATAACCTCAAAAGAAAGGAGGCATCTGTCGAGCCTCAGCAGACAAATCCCATAAGGAAACCTCCGATGAACACCCCTTCCACAAGCCAACTAAAGCCGAACAACCTGACCAAGGATGCAACTGCAAAGGAGAAGTCAAAGGAGGAAGCCCCAAGGAAAGCATCGCAAACATGCCGGGAAGTGTGCGGAAAAGAGGTAGAGAAAGTCTGTCCCCATTTTAACTTTGAGCATGAAATGGATAAAATCAAAATCTCTGTCCCATTCAACGAACTTATCAGAAAGGGTGAGTATGGGGAGAAAATTATTAAAATGCTAAAAATGGGCGGGACCCCCGATACTTTGAATGTCCAAGACGATCACCCTGCTATTCTGTTTGGTCCATGCGTTGAGGAGACAAGTGATACTGAGGACATTCCCCTGTTCTATGTCAATATAAAAATCCATGACATGACCCTACATAAAGCCATGTTGGATTTAGGTGCGTTGCACAACCTCATGCCAAAGGTGATCATGGACGAGTTGGGTTTGGACATCACCAAGTCCTATAAGGACCTTTTTTCTTTTGACTCAAGGAAAGTCAAGTGCTTAGGTCTCATCAAAGACTTGGTCATATCACTGGCCCAAATTCCTTTGAAAAACTTAGTTATGGACGTGGTCATGGCAGACATACCCCCTAAGTTTTGCATGTTGTTGCCCAGGTCGTGTGCTGCGAAGTTAAAGGGGACTCTAAAAATGGACATGTCATACACCACCATTCATATCTTTGGCTAGGATAGATTACTGTACAGAGAAGTTCTGTTGAAGTACATGGTAAGAAGTAAGATGCAACCAAATAACCATCCTATATACTCCGTCAACATTGAGGTTGGTTCCTCTATACTCTACAATGACCTGAGTTTTGAAGAGGAAGAGCCGACAACCATCATGATAGATGATGAGGAAATAATGCGACAAGAAGCAAAGTGTGATGACCCAAAGAATCGTGTGGAAAACAAGATATGGAACATGATTTTGATGACGTTGTTAGTAAGGAAGGAGCAGGTGCTGGTGTATGGATAAGCCCCCCCAAGGTGGGAACAAAGCTATGCTTGTACAAGCTCGTGTTCGAATGTACAAACAACATGGCCGAGTATGAGGCACTAATATTAGGCTGATTATAAACTAGGTGAAATGCATATATCAGTCCAAACACACCAGGCTGAGACCATATAGGAAATTGGCGCTAGACCTCCTCGAAGAACTTTCAGAGTATGATCTATATGCTATCCCAAGTGAGAAAAATCAGATCGGCAATGCGTTGACCACCTCGGCCTCGATTTTTAAAATCCCCATCTTCCCAAACAAAAAATATGAGATCGAAGTCAAACACAGGTCGATAGTGCCTGATAATATCAAACATTGGCAAGTGTTTGAGGATGACAAACAAGTGGAGAGATTTCTTCAAATGAGTGATGAGTTCACTAACATAAACATTGATGACGAGTGTTGCTATGACGAAGACGAGAACGTGGTTGCGCACAGTAATGAATACCCTTTCCAGAACCAAATAGCGGGAAGGTACATAGTACAATTGAAGAAGAACATCATCCACAAGGGGCTAGTTCCATTGGAAAAGTTGTTTGACGAAAATGACATGGATAGAAATCCAAAGATCATTGCAAACAATGAGGATATCGAAGACTACAACATCGGGACTGAGGAGAACCCAAAAATAATCAAATTCTCGAAAACACTCAATCCAGAGGTCAAACAAGACTACATCAAGCTCATGAAGGATTTCCCAGATGTTTTCGCTTGGAGTTATGACGACTTAAAGGTGTATGACACTAAATTGATTCAACATGTCATCCCTCTCAAAGAAGACCAGAGGCATTTCAAACAAAATCTATGATGGATAAATCCTCTACTTCTGTCGCTAATCGAAAAGGAGGTAAAGAAACTCTTCGAAGCTAAAATTATCATTTCTTTAAGGTTTTCTAAGTGGGTGGCCAACTTGGTACCTGTTAGGAAAAAGAGTGGTGAAATAAGACTTTGTGTGGATTTTCGTAACTTAAACAAGGTGTCTGTAACACCCTGTTTCCCCCAGTTTGTAAAAAATAATTGGACTGGCCAGAACTGTGGCAAACTCATGAATGTGAATATGTGATGTGAATGGACCTTATGGAAAAGGTCAATAAATGTGAATAACATTATGAATTTATATTGCAAGACTGCTGAGAGGGGATGTGCAGAAAAAGAGACCACGATGGTAGTGGAAGGCACCTGGAAAGGTGGTGTTAACTTCCACTGAGAATTAATACCGTATTTGGACTCCACTGGCCCGGAGAACCAAAAGCGACTCGCTGGCCCCGAATTAAATGTCTTGCAGGCTGGCAGGTTGATGGCTCCTCAGGAATTAATGAGGGATGGGGAGGTGAACCGCCTATCCATAGAGCCATCATGACTGACCAGCGCGAGGGAAATCGCGCCACACACAACCTCGCAAGAGGATAAGGCGTGGGGTAGAAGCAATTGGGGGGACGCGAGGGGAGAACTCTGGCAATACGTAGAGTAAGTGATAGCAGAGAGGAAGGAGAGTAACCTTCGCTCCTGGTCACTGGCAGACAGAGACACAGTCTCACAGCATCGTGGTCTCATCTCGGGGGTGGCTAGTGGTAAATCCGTTGGGAGTCGCTAAGCCTACGGTTGGGTGGAAACGAGCACCCCTCTCAGCAGTTGCTCGACCCCTAGTGTTATTTCTGATAAGTGTTTTGCCTCTGGCATCTTGTAATATATATATATATATATATATATATATATATATGTGTGTGTGTGTGTGTGTGTGTGTGTTTATTCTGATGATTATGCCCATAAGCTGTGAAACTGTGAATGATTTCATGGTAAGAATGTCTGTAGGATTTTTTGATCAATATTAGTAGATGCATGTTTATAAT
>ML786122.1:445704-473144 GCA_009831015.1 Picea engelmannii
TATGTTTATTATGATGATTATGCCCATAAGCTGTGAAACTATGAATGATTTCACGGTAAGAATGTTTGTAGGATGTTTTGATCAATATTAGTAGATGCATGTTTATAATGGAAAGACTACGTCTGGATTATGTTTTCATAAATCACTATTTATATGCTTACCGACCTAATTCAGACCGTGTGTCTGATTCATGGGAGAAAGGTACCTTTATATACCTCAGGTAGTACCCTGAGTGAATCTCCCCATAGAGATACCCTCCTTGAAAATCCCATCAAGAACCGGGAAAGTGAATGTGAAGGTGTAAAGCCTTAGTAACCCTGCATGAGGAGAAACGATCCTCTTGAAAACCCGAGATGGTAGCATAAGGATGGAATATCGAATCGACAGATGAGATTCCATCAGGAGATCTGTGGTCACTCATGACCATCATATCGGAAGGAGAAGATGGAATGTTAAGTGCCTTAACCTTGATAGGTGGTGATCGACGGACGAGATTCCGTCGAGAAATCTGCGGTCACACATGACCTTTAGATTGGTAGGATAAAATAGGGTGTTAAACGCCTTACCACTTGGTTTCTCTATGACTTCAGGGTTAACGAAGAGATCAGGACCGTGGATCCCCAAGGTCCATGAGAGTATCTGGACCGTGGATCTTTCCACGTTTAGGAAGTCATGGGAGAGCCCACCAGTTAGGAATTTGTCTAAGCCATCAGATCTTGGCTAAAAAACTCTACAGCCATAGGATCCATCAGGAGATACCCGAGGGTTAACACCCCAGTGGATTGAGACTTTCCATTGTGGAAATCCCGGGATGGATTTGGGCCGTCCGATTGACGGAGGCCACGTGTCGTAAGATCTCCCATTTCGGGAAATCGGGAATCGCGGAATCGGGATTTCTGGTGACGTGTCAAGGGATTACCCGTTTTCGGGAAATCAAGGATTTGGGAGTCCCGATGACAAGAGGTCGGGCTCTGAGCTTGATACATCCCGACGGAAGAGAGAGTGTGGTCATATGGGAAGAAGTCATATCGACCAATGCTTAAACCAAGGGGCTAATCACCAATTGAGGTTCGTTCAACACTTCGACGTTTCGACATTCGGGATATCAAAGGGACATGTTCCCCTGTGCTCTCAAACCCCGAAGTCCAGACTTATAAACCTCGAGATGTTAGCATGTGGTTAGGCTCTGATGAATGGTCAGGATCCTCTTGGAGGATCCTGGGTCTGGGATGACTGTCCGATGTGAGGTAGAGATTCCATCTTTATGCTGGGGCGCGAATGCGCATAAGGGTAAGTAGCGAGCAGATCTGGATGGCCAGAGTCCACCCGCCCAGATCTATGACTAAGGATTCATTCCGGACCCCCCTTGCCATTCTACCTTTAATGGAGGGGGAGTGGTCTGGAATAGTGTGGCGTGTGAAGTGGGGCCCCCTCCTGTCATGCCGACTACCATGTCGCGTTTCCCTCTCTGCCACTTGTATTCCACTTAACCGTGCAACGGGGCCGTTTCTCATTAGTTGTTCTCTATCTCTATTGGGATTTGTTCTTATTAGCTATTTTTTAACCCCGTAAGGATTCGTCACCATTGGCCGATCGCTAGCCCTGTCGGGGTTCAATGGTTTCCAAGTCAAACGCCTCGACATCACTGTAGCACCGAGGCACGAAATACGAAAGAGGTACTGCATTTATTCGGACTGTGATCATGACCCGCGACCACATGGGCGTGGGGAGAGAGAAAGAGCCAGCTTACGCTGGTCCTCCATGGATGTTTAGGGCTTCTAATTCAGCAAAAGACCAGAAAAATCCGATTTAGGTAGTGGGTATGTGACAGTGTCCCTCAAGGACCACTACCCACTCCCTAAAATGGACTATATTCTGCAGAAGGTGGTGGGGTCCCAGAAGATGTCCATGCTGGACGAATTTTCGGGTTACAATAAGATCTTGGTACACCCGGATGACAGGGAAAAGACTGCTTTTATGACACCATGGGGGACGTTCATGTATGCCAAGATGCCTTTTGGCCGGATGAACATCAGAGCTAACTTCCAGAGGGAAATCGACATCACGTTTATTGACGAAATGGACAATTATATTGTGATATATATGGATGACATCACAGTATACTCTGACTCGAAAGAATAACACCTCGAGCATATTTAAAGGGTTTTCCAGAAGTGCAAGAAGTTCGGCATATTTCTAAATCCGAAGAAATCACATTTCAGGATGGAAGAAGGGAAGATGTTGGGGCACATTATCTCTTAAGGGGGAATTAAGATAGACCCCCGCAGGGTTGAAGTAATACTGAAAATTGACACTATGCACAGTAAGATGGAAGTGAAATCCTTCCTGGGAGAAGTAAACTTCTTAAGAAGATTCATCCCGAACCTGGCAGAGATTATAAAAGATATCACCTACATGCTCATAAAGGGGAACGAGATCAAGTGGAACCAAGAAGCCAAGAATTCATTTGAATATATCAAGGTGGTGCTGACTAGAGATCCTGTGCTAGCTAGTCCAGACTTCATGAGAGATTTCATCCTGTTTTCATTCACCTTAGAGCATACAATTGTCGGTGTGTTGTTACATAAAGATGAGCATAACTTCAAGAAGCCCATAGCCTATTTCATCCGAACACTAAGGGATGCTCCACTAAGGTACAAAATTATGGATAAACAATAATATGCCTCAATGAAGGCCCTAAAGGAGTTCAAAATCTACATATTACACTCCCACATTATCGCTTATGTTCCCAGCAATTCAGTCAAAGATATCTTGACTCAGCTTGACCCAAAGGGAAGGAGAGGTAAATGGATAGTGGCTATGTTGGAATATGATCTCGAAATCAAGCCCACGAAGTTGATTAAAGGGAAGAGCCTTGCAAAGTTAATGGTGCAGTTGGACTGCGACGCTGTGGGGAGATACTTCATCATTGATCTGTCAGAGAATCCTCAAGAAGAAACAACTGCGTAGGTATCCAGGGTTTGGTCGATTCACCGTGGTATACAAACATCATCTATGTGCTACAGAACCTGCAAGCTCCTCTGGGTTTAAGTAAGACCAAGGCCAGATTTATAAAGCTCAAAGCGGTTAAGTTCTATGTCATGGATAGTTCACTATAGTGGAAAGATCCCAAAGGGATATTGCTGAGTTGTTTGCTGGAAAATGATGTGAAATGAGATATCAAAGAATTTCACAAAGGTGACTGTGGAGGACACCATTACTGGAAATGCACCGCGCAAAAAATCCTAAGAGTGGGTTACTATTGGCGTACCATCTTCGTAGACCTATACAAAGAAGTGTCTAGCTGCCATGAGTGTCAGATTTTCGATGGAAGAAGAAAGTTGCATCCCTTGCCACTAAAGCTGATCTTAGTCAAAGCACCTTTCATATAGTGGGGTTTGGATTTCATAGGGGAAATAAATTTGCCATCCTCAACACAACACAAATGGATCCTCATGGCCACAAACTACTTCACGAAATGGATAGAAGCGATCCCCACGAAGCAAGCTACCGACGTAGTCATCATCCAATTTCTCGAGACAAATATCTTGTCGAGATTTGGATGCCTTGTCAAGATCATAACCGACAACGCGACCACGTTCAAGTCCAAGAAGATGGAGTTGTTTTGTCAAGATTACAATATAACCTTGGGGCATTCTACAACGTAGTACCCACAAGGAAACAAGTTAGCAGTATCATCAAATAAAATCCTAACTAGGATCATCAAAAGACTCATGCAAGACAATAAGAAAGCTTAGCATAAAAAGCTTATCTATGCGTTGTGGGAATATCGGGTTACCACCAAGACGTCCATATCAATGTCACCTTTTCAGATTGTATATTGCGCAGACACAATTTTCCCTACCACATAGGGGTTTCTTGTCAAAACGTTGCTGCA
Organism: Picea engelmannii; assembly: GCA_009831015.1. NCBI lineage: Eukaryota > Viridiplantae > Streptophyta > Pinopsida > Pinales > Pinaceae > Picea > Picea engelmannii. The sequence continues at coordinate 449,603 of ML786122.1, forward strand.
AGAGCAAGAGGCCAAGCCAGATGACACGAAGAGGAGAATAAACCAGCTGGTTCACACACAACAAATGAGAGAACATGTGTACAATCGATCACAACTCCACCAGGAGAGGATGAAGAAATTTTTTGAAAAGTGTTCTAAGCAAAAGGAATTTCGGTTGGGTGAACTGGTGTTGAAATGGGAAGCGAGAAATGAGGATAAAGGAAGGCACGGAAAATTCAATAATTCGTGGACGGGTCCATTCAAAATTGATGCACATCGCGGAAATAATGCTTATTTTATAGAAGAACTAAATGGAGAGTGCATTGGTTGGGGGCCTATAAATGGCAGGTTCCTCAAACATTATCTGATGAAATAAGAACCGTTTAAGTCACATGTCATTGTAAATAGTCATTTTTATTTTTTGTGTCAAGTCAGTATGTCAGTAGAAAATTGAAGCCTGAAGTGAAGGCCCTGAGTTTTATGTCAAGTCTTTAGAAACTGAATTGATAGGATTAGGTTGCATTTGTTTTTCATATTTCAGTGTATGAAAGTCGAATAAGGCCCAATGGTCAGGCACCTGGCCTATTTCTCTTTGCTACCTCGTGGGAGGATAGCATCCCCGTTGGAGCTAGTTGTTAGCGCCGCCATTTTTCTCTTCAATTAGAGTCAGTTTCAGTTGAGTTATGGTCCATGTGTCAAAGTATGTGGGGTTAGGTACGTAACAACAAAGGGGTCAAAGTTAGAAGATGGTTAGTTGGCCCTTGGAGTCGGGAAGGGATGTCAGAGTTCAAAAATGTGTAAATACATACGAGTCTGTTCCAAAAGAGTTGGTTTCTGTCAAAAAGGGAATTTCTACGTGGCCTAGGTCTAGAGAAGTTGTTAATATAATTCGCATCGGCAAGTGCAGTAACCATGATCGACTCATTATGAAGGCTAGAAGAATGAAAAATCGTAGTGTTCGTATCATGTATGTTTTGTAGCCCTTATCAGCTGTACTTTACACGCGTGGATGTGCTATGGAAAATCTGAAGTCCAATTCAAAACATCCAGTCACCCTGAATTCAATGTTCCTTAGCACGTTTCCTCCTCACGTCTGTTATGTTATAAATTTCAGATGCTCCGCACACATTCTATTCGCAAATAGGGTTTATGCATTGTTTGTAATCTTTTCCCGCAAGCCTAGGGTGATCAAATTCTCCGCTTTGGGCCTTTTCCAGATCCACCATGTGTAAGACAAAAACGGTTGCACCATGGGAACCTCCCAAAATGTAAGAAAGGGTGCGTGAAGTGGCAGAAATGCTAGGCCTAAGCCCCAAAGCGATTGGGATTCGTTCTCACTCATAGTAGGTGTCCCCAAGAATCTAAAGGGATTTTCACCTTTGCCCACGGAAGCAAGGATATCACATCGCTCAGAGCTTGGAGTGGAAGAAGCTGCACAGAAAGGAAATATTTTAGAAGCCCTGTCTCCTCAACAATAGATACCTCGGAGAAGGGGCAGGCCAAGGAAGGACAAGGAAGTTGGGAAAACCCAAGTCCCGAATAAGCCACACGTGAAATCGATTGCCAAAGAATTACTTATGCACACTATTTGGCTGGAGCCTGCCGAAGGTACAAGCCGAGGAAGCGGGAATAGAACAAGGAGGATAGATGTCGCAGACACTAATGTTCGAGAGCTGTCTCAACAATTGAAGCAGGTAAAGCTTGTTGTCACCGAACTTTACTAGGAAAACAGGGAACCGAGACAACAATTAGCAGCAAAGACCCTTGAAGTGTTAGCATCGCAAGGCTACAAAGTAAACATGGCATGGCTCAAAAGACATATTAAAGAGGCACATGATGCGATCGTACGACTACGCGAAACGCAGAGGCTACCAGAAGAAAGAAATGTGAGTCATTTCAGAGAATGTGAAGCGGCTGAAGAGAGAGTCCGCACAGCTCTTTCCCTTGCATAGAAGAAGCATGATTAGCTGAGTTCATTCTCATAGCATCAAGAGGAGCGCGGTTCCTGAAAATTTTGAAGGAGGCATCGCCCTTAAACCATTTTTTCGTTTTGGTAACAGTCACGACAGTCAACAACTACTCACCGTGCACTCACCCTAGCTAATCAACGTGTGACAGAAATCAAGGCCATTATAGTGAATGGCAGGATCCTATCATAATACTTGATCATTTAGATACCTCATCGAAGAAATACTTTGTCAGATCACTCTCCCCATGAAGAGACCTCACTAATAACGAAATCCTCGTGGCAGAACACAAGCAGTCATGACGTGACCAGATGCATTTGTTTTCTATTTTTGGAAAAATGTCATGCAAAGTGTCATTTAGTGTGGAACAATCAGTTTCATAAGTTATAGGGATAGTAGCTAGAGAGCAGGGAATCCCAAGCGACGCCCTTTCCTATATATTTTATCTTTTTAATGTAAGCCAGGTTGGTTGGAAAAATTAGTATAGACAGTGTTTATTGAATGTAGTTTGAGTCCGATCGAAGTTTAATGAAAAATTCTTGAAGCTTTGATGAAAAGATTCTAATTGTAGCGGTTGGATGTATTGTTTCCTTTCTTTGCATAGGTACTTCCTGTATTCTTTATTCATATCTATTTTTGTCTAAATAAGATCGTATTTTCGAACCTGGGATTCATTGCGCAGTGCCTTGGGATTCATGCCATTTAGACAAACTGTTTTCCTCTAAGTTAAACTATGAATTCATCCTCAGTGGTGCTCTGAGTTGCTTCTGTGTTTCCCCCCCTGCCTCACACAACGATTTTACACTGAAGACTGTTGCTCACTTAGCATTTTTCCTCTCAAGTTCAGTCATTGAGTCATTTGTTTCTATCATTTTCTCGAACCGAATCCATAGCCCAAGGTATTACTCTCTTGCACCAATATAACCAAAACTTATTATTTCAAGGTGTTAAATCTAGCCAACATCTTTAAAGCCATATCCCGCGCTGAGACAATGTCTCCTAAGAGAGCCCTCTGTAGATCCGAAAGGCTAGTTTCAGGTCTCAAAGTTGGTTGAAAAAATTACCTCTGTCGTCTTCTTATCAGCCGAACAAATTTAAAGAGTGCTAACAAGTGGCTTTCATAAAAATATAAGTACCATCTCTATGTTAATTTTTATGCTGTGTATTTTGTACATGCCATAATATTTATAATATTTCTTGTATAAGTTGTTGTAGAAGATTGTTGTGATTTCCGCATTTAATTGTGTATTAGTAGAATGGATATTATTTCTTTAAGTTTATATGTATGATGTTTCAAAAATATCTCTGTCTTCCATAGCCCAACAGGTCTATGCTTGGGTATGGACAGTTTGAATATCAAAACAAAGTGAGAAGTTTTGTTTTGTATTTATTTCATGTGACATTGTCCAACAAAAGGACGGGGGTGTTACAAATTGGTAATAGAGCTTGAACATAGTAGTTTCTTTTGAAGTAGCATGCCCCGACAAGGCAGCTTGGGTATGTTACAAATTGGTATCAAAGATTGAACAAATAATTTTATTTTGAAGTAGCATGCCTCGACAAGGCAACCCGAGTATGTTATAAGAAACTCCAGAGCAGAGCCACCAAGTGTTTGAAAGAGATTGAAACCCCAAATTTCCTATGCCCACAACAAACTTCAAATCTATATATGTTGAGCCTGTCTTAAGCATAGCCTCTTGAATACTTTATAAATTGGAAACTCCAAATTTCCACCCATCCAAATCCTGGATATCTGGATATCCGAACATCTGGACCTTGTTTTAACTTTGTTTCTCAAATAATTTGGATCCTCAATTTCACCACATTTTTTAGCCTTTCACGTCTCAGGATGGCTTGAGCTTGAGTAGATTGACGATGCATAATAGTTTGATCTAACAACCTCATTTCCATTCGATGTTCCTGACGTTAACATGCTAGGTTAGATTCAAGTTCCAATTCTCCCTAGGTGTCACCTTACATGGCCTTGATGTGTCATCCAAAATATGGAAGTTTGGGTTTTGTTCATAATATGTCTTTTTAGATTTCTTGAATTTCTAGGTGCGAAACCTTGATCTAGAAGTGGAACCTTGACCCACAATTGGAACCTTGATCCAGATTCAAAACTAAGTCTCATTTTTCCTTACCCCATCCAGATTTTCTTTTTTATAAATGAGCATGTACATTTTGGATTTATTTTAATTTTATCTCGAATTTACATTTATTTATTTTATTTTTTCATTTTATTTCAGGATGTTTTTATTATTTTATTTTTATTTTATTCTATCCATGATTTAATTTTCGAACCCCTACATGGTTTTAAAATTACCGAATCCCATGTATTATTTTATTATTTTACCCCATCGAGATTTACTCCATCGGGCTTACTCCATCGGGTTTTTACCATTGGGGTTGATATATTTCATGTACACACACGTTTCTCGAAATCCCAAAGTCCCAAAGTTGTATTTTATTATTTCATTTTTATTTAAATTTTATTCATATTTTATTTTTATTCTATTTATTCAATTTTTTTTTTTAAATTTTACTTGTATCTTTATTTTGTTTTATTTTGTTTTTATTATTCATGGTTTAATCTTCCAATCCGATCAGAATTTGATGTCAGGGTTTGACCTCACATTTTACCATCGGATCGAGAGTTTTGTAGATTTTAACCTTGTACAATTAATTACTCCAAACAGATTCTTAATAAAAATAGAAAAGATACAATGACACACACACACACATTACACAGATATTTTTACCTTGGAAACGTAAACCGAGAAAACCAACATCCTGTTTAGAGTTGCACCTCTAATATTTTTATTCATCATCTTCATTGTTTACAATACAATACACATATAGAATCCCGCGGCATACAAACCGCTAATCCATTGAACTAGATTAGTCAACAACCCTAATTCCTTAACCAGAATTAGAAAACCATCGGTGAAAACCACGTGCCAAAACAACGCCAAAAACGGGTGCAAAAAACCACCATTTATTTTTAGGGGCTACCACCCTTGAACCCCCTTATAAGGGGGGCCCCACATCCCTCCCCAATGCTCCCATATCAGTGTATAGTACATGGGACCAATATTGTAAAGAATATAACACATACCCAACAAGTTCTTCATTGATATTTTCACATTTCAAAACATTCACATGCATAGTCCATTGAGGATATGATTTTCGGGTAGATTGTAACATCCCCACTACAATCCCCAGTTTAATTAATTCTTAATGTATATTTTAATTTTAATAATAAAATGTGATGCCAATTGCTAAGGGGACATGGATAGATATTGGGGCTAAATTAATCCACAAGAGAGGGGAGGGTCTAGGAGAATGTCTAAGAGGGGTCCAAGGGGGAATTACCCATGTTTATTAATTCCACCCACATTCCTGAATTTTATTATCATTATGTATTAAACTTCTTTTTCTTGATTGAGTGTCCCCAAAACCAATCACTAAATACATGTAAGAGGGTGGGTGTGAGAAGTCACATCCCATAGTTATTGGAATCATGGGGGATGAGTACAATAAGCTTGGTGAAGTGTGTGAATCAGGCAAGCAAGGCAAAGGAAGGAAATTTATATGGGAAGGGACACAATTTTAGACAATCAATGTTTTTGCATGAACAACAAGTAGAGAGAATAAAAGAGAGCTTGGAGCTGGAGAATCCATGGAGGGTGAATTTGGAGCATGATGGAGTGAATTCTGGACCATATTTGGAGTAGAAGATTGAAGAGCCATTTTTTTGGGCATGAAGAGTGAACTCCTGTGTGAGTTTCACTGTAAAAAATTTATTTGTTGGTATTTTTTCTGGCAGTGAGTTCCCAATAGAGAGATTTTGGTTACCTGTGCTAGCGAGAACTTCTTAAATGAATGGGACACCCGAGGGACTAATATCAATGAAGGGGTACATTCCTTGGTTTAGGTAGGTCCAGAGGAAGAGAGCTAGTGGAAAAATCAAGATAGTTGTAGGAGAATACCAATGAGTGTGGGATTTCTGAGTTGAGTGAAGAACGAGAGACCCCTCTTTTGTGGATTACTAGCCCCAAGTCAAGGGTGAATTGTTGTTGATATTTAGAAGAACAAGTCTATGGTTGGGTGGAACGTCTGTCCCAAGCATCTGGTTACACTACTAGATTAAAAGATAAGTGTTTTTTATTGTTGTTGTGTTGTATTATGTGTTTAATTGTTGTGTTTTTAGTCTCAGTATGAGAATGGATTATATGTCGTTGTAATGAGTAATCAGTTGCATTCATGTTTATTTTAGAATGTTGTAGATGCATCAAATTAATGGTGTCAAAAAGTAGGTAAATATGGTTGTAATTCATAGATGGAAGCTACAAGAATTTATTTAGCATACATTTTTAGTTTTTATGAGTTTTTCCACACGTAATGGACTTCAAATGGGTTGGGGGATGTTAAATTATAGTATCAGAGCTTCTGGTTCAAACATTGGACTTGTATGGGCCAAGAACTAGTGTGAATTGGGAAAATTTAATGTTACTTATTTCGGTCTGTGCAAATTTGTGGAAAAATGATAAAAACAATTAGAGAGAAATCCCCAAATTCGTGAGCAATGTTCAATTTTAAAGCACTGAAAATTGTCTAAGAGGTTTAATCGAGTCAATATACAAAGTTAAAATTCAACTTAGAAGGTAAAAAATTGTGTTTTAATGGTCACTATATAATTGGGAAGAGTTCAGTGAATTGACGATCAAGATCACATTCAATATCGAGATCAACAACCTAGATTCACTTTTGTTGGAATACTAAGAGGGGGGGGGGGTGAATCAGTATGAGCACTTTTACCACTTTTAACCACAATATATAAAATTCAATATTATTAGCAGTATGTCATCAATATATCATGAGCATATAAATATAAGCAACATCACATCAACAACATCACATTAAATACACAATACACCATAATTTGCGTGGAAACCCAAATGGGAGAAAACCATGGAATGATTTCTTATATATAAAAGAATACATTCATTGGAAGCACCAACTTCCCAATTCTCCACCTGCAACTAGAAGGAGGATACAACCACCTATTTATAAGATCTAACCTGAAGGAAGCTACAACTCCATGAATTCTTTGTCTCCAACCAGAAGGAGGATGCAACCCCCTGATTCTCAAGCTCCAACCTGAAGGAAGCTACAACCCCCTAATTCTCAAATCGAAATTGAAGGAAGCTCCAACTCCCCAAGTTCTCTGACACTAACCGGAAGGAGGCTGCAACCCCCTTTCCTTTCTCCATCTTTTTTCCCTGAAATATAAGTGTAGACCAAACGGTCACTACCACAATTACTTCCACTATCACTGCCACTGCCAATGTCAGTGTCACATCAACCTGTAATCTGTCAGCCTATCACTATCATTGCCACTGTCACATCAACCTGTCACTGACACTGCCACTATCGCATCAACCTATCATTGTCAATCTGCCACATCAACTTGTCACTGTATCCAAGTTGTCACTTCAATCTGTCACTCTCAACTTGTCACATCAACTTGTCACTATCAGGGATACTCAACATCAACATAACCATATCCTATCACATGTATACAATCACCAAACCATGTACATCAACCTATATCAACCATGCATCACTCATGCACCAACACCTATACCAAACCATGCACCAAATTCTATACCAAACCGTGCATCAAGCATGCACCAAAACCTGTACCAAACTATGCATCAAATCCTGTACCAAACTGTGCATCAAAAATGCACCAACACCTGTACCATACCATGTATCAACCATGTACATCAACTATGTATATCAACACCTTTACCAATCATGTACATCAACCATCAACACCTGTACCATACAATGTACCAAGCCTGTACCATACCATGTATCAACCATGTACCCTCTCATGCATCGACCATATACCATATCATAAGATATCATCAGTGAAGTACCTCAAGCATAACCAAGATAACCACAATACCAAGATACCAAAATAAACAATATGTGCTTCTAATCACCAAGGTGTACCTCAACATGTATTAACATCACCAAGATTTGTACCTCATACATGTACCGAGAATATACCTCATACCATGCACCAAAGATGTGCCTCAACCATATACCAATGCCTTAACAAGATACCAAAGGCATAACCATCACATCATCAACAAGTAACCAAGATGTATCTCAAACCATATGCCTCAAGCATGTGCCAACATCCATAAACCATGTACCAGGAGATACCATCAATGATGTGTTATATCACTCATACACCATACAACAAATGATATGCCGAGTATCCAATATATGCCTCTAGCAATGTATCATGGCATCACCAAGGTGTACCATGCACAATCACTACATTGAAATGACTCAAATATGTACCAACACAAGAGTTACCTCAACCATGCACCAACATCATCCCGAATTGTACCTCATTCAAGTGCCAACACCTTGAATCTAAGGCATGCCTCAATCATGTGCCAATGTCTCAACAACATACCAACCATGTATCAAGCATGCACCATAACCATAACACGTAATTATCAAATCAAACACATAATCATACCTATAACCTATAGATGATATGATTTATCATATATCACAGAAATAAACTAACCTAGGAATGAACAACATGGCACAATCATCTCCCTTCACTTTTGTCTTGTCCTCATGGGACAAAGACTTCCTGTCACACAGGTCCTCGTGTGATGAGCACTATGCAACCTGCGGGGATGCTACACGGGACACTAGTAGTTTGACTTGTGGGGGTCAACCAAACTAGGGTTTCTTCATAAATTTTTCCTCTACTTTGCAACCCTGAAACTCTCGCACTTCTCACTTGTCACTACCTCAGATTTCACTCTCGCAAACTAGACAAAAGATCACGTGCTCACAAGATAGTTATTCAATGAATGTGTATGTGAATGTACTTGTAAATGAATCTTTGAGGTGTATTTATACTTTTACTAGGTAACCTCTTTCCTTAATCTTAGGGGATTCTTGACTTTTCTTGTTGCAACTACTTTATCTTTTCATTAAAAACTTGTAACCAACTAGGGGCTTCTTGACCATTCTTTGGGGCTTCTAACTTCACAAGGCCATAACTCCTCAACCATGAGGAACCATGTGGTGCACCACCAATCACTGGAAACAAAATGACGAGGACTATCCATTCATGAGTGTGTTACATACATTTGCATTGTCCTTCATGTCCTTATTACGTGATCAACTTTTGGTCTCCTGACCACACTTCCAGGGCATCGTGTAAACTTCAACAAATGAACCCATCACATCTGTTGACATCAACTACTCTTGTTGACATCAATGACAACTAACTCACCATCAATATCGATCACATATTTGGGGTATCTTGAATGCTTGAAGGGTTGACATCAATGACAACCAACTTTCCAACAACTTTAATAAATTTAACATTTATAAGGTTTTTTGGAGTTGGCAAGGTTGAGGAAATCAATGCGCAAGATTCAATTTTGGCAATTGGAAGAATGAAATAGATCGATGGCCTGTATTCATTTTTGGCCATTGATAAGTTGGAGAATATCAATGACTAGGATTTGTTTTTAACATTTACAAAGGAAGAGTATCGACGATCATGATTCATTTTCAAGGGTTGGGTAGTTGGAGCCGATCGACAGTCAGGATTTTCTTTTGGAGCTTGGAAAATAGAGAAAATCGACGATCGAGACTCATTGGAAAAGTTGGGAAAATTTTGATGGATTAATGATTAGTATCATTTCAAATGGAAGATCAACGACCTAGATTTATTCTAGTTTTGTTCAAAAAAATTCTAGGTGTTGGAGTTGGCCAAAAGAAATTGCCGACAATTGATTATCAAGTCAGTCGACTTGGCAAAGAGTTTTAATCAATAATGAAATTCACCAATGACCAATGGTCAAGTGTTTATTGATTTAACTAAGTGTTTAGATCAAGCAAGAGAAAGTGTTGATCTTAGATGGATGATGGTCGGGTGTCAGTTGATTTGGTGAGGTGTTCGGGCCATCTAAGAGAAGTTTTCGATGACTGATGAAGGAAATATGGTGATAATGTGTCATGCCACATCAACATCCATGTGTCATTCCACATAGTTCCATGTTAGAGTCTATGTGTCATGCCACGTCATTATCCACATTTCATGCCACATAAGCCATAGTGCCACATTAGAGTCTACATGTCAGGCCACGTCATCATCCATGTGTCATGTCACATTAGCATATTCATTAGTTAAGAGGAATGGATGATGGTCAGGTCTGTAGAACTGATAGAGTGTTTCATCCGATAAAGAGAACCATTGATGGACGATGGTTGGGTTAGTGTAACACCCTGTTTTATCCCAAGACTGTAATTATGCTAAGAGTTCATAGAATTATGTTTATAAAGCATGTAATCATGTTTTAATTAATAAAAACACCAAAAAATTGATTGAGAGGGAAAAACCTTGAAATTATTGACCATGATACACAAGTGGGAATGGATGAAACATGGATTTATTATGTGGTTGAGTAAGGTGGAGCTGAGTTGTTTTTATGAAGAAAACAAGAATCTTGTTTAACCAACTAATTTATGCTTTCTAAGCATAAACTCATACCTTCGAGTGTACTAGATATGAATGAGCCACATGACTAGTTATGGAAGGTTAGGGAAGTAGTTGAGGTAATTAATGGTTGTTGACGGATTGATATTTTGGAGAAGTGAAGATCCAATTGAATGACCTAACAACATGACATCATTGTTGCCCCTTCATAATGGGAACTCCGAGTTCCAGGTTGTGTCTGCAAGAAATCCATTGGAACCCGAAGGAAGTTGGTGAAGGAAGAGATCAAAGATGGAAAAATACCACCAGAGATCACATGTGAAAGATCAATGATACTAGACACTCAACAAGAAGAGCATGGTATGAGAGACAGGAGAAAGGAACACACACACATAAGTTGAGAAAGAGAAAATTTGAACCAGAATCATGAGCAACAGACTCACAAAAAAAAAGGGTGTAGTTAACAGAGATGCTCATGGGCACAGATTGAAGAAGAGAATAAAATGGAAAGATTTTCTTAAATAAAATAGGAAGCTTATCCAATTTTAGATTGATCACCCTGAAGAGAGAAGACCCAAATCCAGACTGGAGAAAAAGGGCCATAGCTTCGTGCTTACTGGATAGAAATCGACACTCGTAAGGGGAGGTCACCAAGGGACTGTTTAGCAGAGAAGGGACTCCCTTTTACAGAGGAAATCCAGCTGAGAAACCACCTGATAAACCTGTATGGTTCCTGAGATCAGTCGGAAGGGGGAAACTTTTGCGATTGTTAGTGGAGGAAGGAGAGCAACCTTCTTGGATCATATGAGTTGGAAACTAGATGAATCGTTCCCCTTGCAGTATCATGGCTTGGCATGGGGATGACATACTGTAGGAAGGCACTCTATAGTATGGCCTAAGGTTGGGATGAAATGCATCCTCTCTGAATCAATTGGTATTGGCAATTTCCGTGATCAGATACGTGTATAACTTGACTTGTTAAATTGTGTATGAATGATGTATGTATGTAGTTGTATGATATAGCGGGAAATGTAAATGCTTGCGAATGATAAAAAGGAACCTCTGAATGATTGGGATGAGCTAACCTTGCCAATGTTTATCCTTTGAAATTGTGATCTCATTCAAGTGTGGATAGTGGTGTCCCTAGGAACCTTGTGGCCTTATAGGAAAGTTTGTAGGACATGGACAAAAACATCATTTAACCAATGGTGTGCAGGGATGATTTTAACGATGGAAAAATATTTTAAAATGTAGAAACCTTGGCGAATATTAATAATCCTTCATATTCCAACTATAAAATATTTGGTGATATTTTTGTAAAACTATTCAAATTTCTAAGGATTTTATATAGTTTGTATAAAATTTTAGCGATCTTTAAGGTAAAATAATTTTATCCTATAGAATTTGGGCAAATCAGTTTTAGAATAGCGGATATTTTTTGGTGAAAAACCATGGAAAATTAGCCCATGAGCTAAATTTAGCCCCTAAAATCATCCTTGGTGGTGTGGGTGTCATGTTGGCTGAAGAGATCCCTATGAGTAATATAGGACCCCGAGTCTTGAGATAGTGGTGATATTTATGTGGAAAGCTTGGAAGATATGTAAGATCTTCCCTTTTGTATTCGAGTAACCAGTGATGATCTTAGAGTGTTTTCAGACTCTTGAAGGCATGGACTGAACCATGCAAAACTCTAAAATTTGACTAAGTCCCCAATTTTGAGAATTATCCAATGGAAAAATGCAGAGTTAAGTTGGGAAGGTTTATAGCTGTTGATTTGATAGGGTGAGTAAATCTCAACCCTTCCTCGAGAAGGCATCATCATTTTGAATGAATGAGTTCCATGACTTGCATAAAGTCCGACGACAACAATGAAATCCTTAATATGGAACAAGGACCGTCGTTCTATCGGGAAGGTCCATCGATGATATATGGACTATTGATACGATATGCATCATCATCGGGGAATATAGAGAGTTCTTGAAGTGAGAGTTGAGTTAGAGAAGATTTGGTGATGATAAAGGCATGAGGATTGATGAGGGTCATCAATGAGTGCATAGGCGAGAGTTAATCTCCACCATGGACCTTTAGAAAGTCCTAATTGAGTGATAAGAGGAAATGATGATGTCATAATGATGTGTCTTGCCAATTCAACATCCAATGTATCCTAGGGGTGACATGTGTCACTAGGGTAGTGGTTGATAGACATGAATGGTCCCTGACAGAGTTAGAAGCCCAAAAGGTGTCATTTGTAACCTAGATCCTTAGATCTAGATGTTGGTGGATATCAATTGTTTGTTGGAATATTAAGAGATTGGATTATGGAGTGTGGATGGGAGAGAGTGTTAATGAAGAAGAGGTCATAAGACTGAGTGATATCCATTGATCGATGATTAGACATGGAAAAATATCAGTCGTGGATCCTTGTGGGTCCCCTTCGTGCACTGTGAGAAAAGTTGAAGACTTAGATGTTAATTGGGGTGCAAGTTGGAGACCCCAACGCAATCAAATCCATTGAAGGCCAGTCCTGAAATCCATTGTATTTGTGAAGGGTCTGATGGGTGGGTTGTCATCGAAGCATCCAAGGTTGAATGTCAGTGCTCCAAAGGTGTGAAGCCCTAACACTGAAGAATGGCTTGAGAGGTTAGAAACCCTAAAACGATGAATTCGTCCAATTCCACTTGGCACCATGTTAGTACCACATTGGATGGTATGAGTGGAAGGAAGCCACGTGGTAGTGAGGTGGATTTTGATCATGAGAGTCTAGATACTTTGGGAAGCCATATCTTCATATCCAAAGATCGAATTGAAGCCTATTTATAATCGATGGAAATATCTCGATGAGTAGAATCTATCTATAGTCCTTAGGATAAGATCTGAATTGAGTAAGGAGAGAAAAATATTAACATCACACCAACCTAAGAGAAGGCTAGGAGGTCGAGAGTCTTACAGAGTGGTATGAGAGAAGAGTTCAAACTATAGGCTTGGATGGGTCACCAAGTCCACTTAAAATCCGTTTAAGAAAATTCTAAATGTTGTTTAACATGCACAATTTAAAATGGTAGTGAAATTACTAATAACAGTTGTTGTTTCAACACAAAGAACGTATTGAAAGGCAACAAAGGTGATTGGTACAACATAGTATGGATGACACCTCACACCTTAGAGATGACAAATCCGATGGAAAAAGGGATAGAGAAACCACTCTAGATTTGATGGCCACTATAAGAAGTATGAATGAAGACAACGAGAGGCTTATGATATCCCAAGATGAACATGCAGAGTTGAATGCAGTAGTACTGCAGAGATTGTCTGAAATCTGTAGACATCACAACAAGGCCCTAATAATGCATATTTGTAACAATCAGAGAGGTTGGAAACCCCCTCAGATGCCTAGAAGCATGGATTGACTCACAATGATGTGGGAAGGAGTTCTTTCAGAAAGAGGCATCGGGATTCCAAGAAGAGTAGGTCAGGTGGAAGTGTTTCCACAAGGTCATCTAGCAGAAATATTACTTTAGTATATTTGTCTAGTAGTGGCATGGAGTCAAGTGCACCAAAGAATAATAATAGGGAGAATTCTCATATTTCTTTGACTGAGTAATTCAAGAAGGATAAGCCTCCTACCTTTGATGGAGATATCAAGAAGGGAGAAGAAGTTGAAGCATGGCTATTTGGTTTGAAGAAGTACTTTTGGGTACACAATTACTCCAAAAATTCCAAGGCAAGGATTTCCATATTTAACCCAAATGGAGGAGCTTCCATTTTGTGGGGAGGCCTCAAGGAAATAAAGGTACCGAAGGAAAGAAAACTAACATGGAAACATTTTGAGAAATACTTACCTATCAGACAAGTATTATGATGACAAAGTCAAGGAATTCCATGAGAACAAGTTGGGTCAACTTACTATGGGTGCATACACCAAAAGGCTTATGGAGATGTTGTGGTATATCTCTTACCTCAAGGATGAGAAGGTGAGAGTACATTGTTTTCTCAGTGGGTCACCACAGTCCTACATGATCAAATCGAGTACGGAAAACCGAAGACATTTGAGGACACTATTCGAAAGGCTAAGTGTTGTTATGATCAGTCGAAGCATAAGAAACAACCTTCAAAGGACTCGAAGAGGAAGGACAAGAGTGGATTCCAGAAGAAGGGATTCAAGTCATTCCTCTACAATAATTCTAGAAAAGGTGAAAAACCAGGTTAACCAAGCAAGAGTGTGCATTGGAAAAATTCTCCGTCTCAAAGTGGAAATAGACCAGTGGAGCAAGCAAGAAAAAGAGTAGAGGAGCCCAAGAAATGACCTTTACAATGTTGGGGATGTGGAGAACCACACATGTTGATGGATTGTCCCCATATTCAACATGACAATAGGAAAGTGCATAATATGTAGGAGTTAGCTACAGTCAACAATGTAGATAGAAGTGTGTCAAGAATTTATGTAGCAATAGAGAATTTGCAAGAAGATAACCAAGCCACTATGGTGGAATTGGAAGGCATTATTGTCAATCAACTAGTTTCTATTTTAATTGACCCAGGATCTAACCTTAGTTATATTTTACCTCGGGTTGTTGAAGTATGTTCATTACAGAGAAAGAAACATGCAAGATCATGGTGGGTTCAGTTAGCCACCAGAACAAAGAGGAGAGTGGTTGATTTGGTTGAAGCATGTCCAATCAAAATGAGGGGACAATAACCTTAGGTAGCCTTGAATATCCTATCCCTAGGTTCATATGATGTACTATTGGGAATTTATTGGATAACCACCCACAAGGAAAGAAAAAATTGTTATTAGAAAATTTTGGAGTGTGAGGATGATGAGGGAAGTACAAGAATTTTGCAAGGCATTCATAAGCTAATTTTTGTGAGGCAAATAACAACATTGTATCTCACGAATTTTAGTAGTAAAGGGTGTTCCTTGTATACTATACAAATTATAGACTCAACAGAAAGAAAGAATTTTGGGGTTGAATATCGCCCAATGTCATGGGAATTCAGATATGTGTTTCCAGAAGAGATGCCAAGACTACCTCCAAAAAGACATATCGGTTTTTCAATAGATATTATGCCTGGACTGATGCCCACATCCAAAGTTCCTTATAGGATGAGTACACCAGAGTTGGAGGAGTTGAAGGTGCAACTAAAGGAAATGTTATATAAAGGTTATATCAGGCCGAGTGTGTCTCCTCATGGGGAGCACCATCCTTGTTTGTAAAGAAGAAGGATGGTACCTTGAGACGATGCATTGACTATAGGAAGTTGAACAAGATGACCATCAATTACAAGTATCATTTTCCTAGGATAGAGGATCTATTTGATTAGCTCAAAGGAGCAGCCATTTCCTCAAAGATTGATTTGAGGTCAGGATATCACCAAGTCAGAATCGAGGATGAGGAAATCCACAAGGCCGCCTTTAGAACAAGGTACATGCATTATGAGTTTATAGTGGTGCCATTCAGACTCACAAATGCACTAGATACATTCATGTGTTTGATGAATAATGTGATAAGAAAATATTTATACAAGTTTGTCTTAGTGTTTGTGGACAACATCCTAGTGTATTCGAAGAACAAAGAAGAGCATGAAGAGCATCTCAGGATGGTGCTACAAGTGTTGAGAGAACACTAGTTGTACGCTAAATTCTGAAATTGTGATTTATTTCAAAAGTAAATCCAATATCTAGGACATGTAATCTCAACAGATAGAGTGACAGTGGATCTCGAAAAGATCAAGGAAATCATGGATTGTCATGCCACTAGAAATGTGAAATAAGTGAGATCCTTTATGTGATTGGATGGGTGTTATAGGAGGTTAATAAAGGGATTTTCCAAGATTGGTAATCCTATTACCTCTTTGCAAAGGAAGGGGAAGAAATATGTATGGTCACCAGAGTGTGAAGATAGCTTCCAACAACTAGAACATATTTTAACTAATGCCCCATGTTCTGAAGACTAAAAACCCAGAAAATAATTTCTTGGTTTGCATAGATGCTTGCAAGGAAGGAATGGGAGGGGTCTTTATGCAAGAAGGACAAGTGAGTTTTTATGAATCATGAAATTGGAATGAGCATGAGAAGAAGTACGTTACCCATGATCTAGAATTGGCAACAATTGTGCATGCGTTGAAGATGTGGAGGCACTACTTGCTTCGGAGAAGATTTGTTCTAATGACGGACCATTGTGGTCTGAAGTACCTATTCAACCAGCCAAGGTTGAATGCTAGAAAGGCTAGGTGGATGGCACCGATTAATGAATTTGATTTAAAAATCAAGCACATCAAAGGGAAGGGAAAAAAAGTGGCAGATGCACTCAACTGAAGCGTTCAGACGGTACACTTAGTAGCCGCAAGTTTGGGAGAGTCTGACATCAAGCATAAAATTAAAACTCTCTTCAGGCACTAGTACAAAAAGAGAGATAAGTGACCAGGTGACCAAAAAAATTGGTCACCACAGCTTTTTTAAGGGATAAATGACCAAAATTGATGAATTTTAAGTGAGCTAACTAAAAAAGACCAAGATAAATGACCACTTTGGTCACGGGATAAGAACTAAACTAAAAAAGACCAAGATAAATGAACAAATTTGGTCATGGGATATAACTAGACTAAAAATGACCACACAACAATTGGTCATTTCTTTGATCATTTTTAGTTGTGTCACTCTGACAATGGAAAATTACAATTTTGACAATGAATTGTACAATTTACTAAATTCTAACACCACAGATGGATTCAGAGAAGGGGTCTCTGAATCCATCTGCAGTGTTAGAATTTAGTAAATTGTAGACCCTCGCATGTGTCACAGCTTAGCAATTGACACATGGGGCATTTGGTGTTTTCTTTCCCTTAGCATACTATGGAAACTAAAATTTTATGTCGAAAAAGTACAAAAGTACATTTCTTGTAGTTATTTCTATAATGATAATGCGTCATGATATTTAACCAAATATTGTTCCTATAGGATTTTGCAAATGTTGGGGTGTTGTATCTTTGTCATTTTGTTGGAGGAGCAAAAGATGGAAATATGGAAAAAAATTTACAAGTTGATCTTAATTCTCCAAGGATTCTTTTTATTTTTATTTTTTATAGAATATTCTCTGAATACTTACAAATATTATAGTATATTTGTCGTTCTAAGATATCAAATTATTGATATCACGCACTTGTGCTTGGATAAAATATATATAGGATGGAATCAATTTGTCTGAAATTCAAATATTCAGAACCATTGGAATTTATCTATGCCCATAGGAATGTTATTTTTTAGAGCTGCTATTAAGTTATTTTCAATTTACTAGACAATAATAGCATAAGCAAGATCACTGAAAGAAACACAATCACAAGGTACACAACATTTATCCTGGGAAACCCTCATGGGGGAGTAAACCCAACAAAAAATTCCTTAATATAGATTGCCAATACAATGCCAAGATGATAAACCAAACACTAGAGAATATCCAACACTGAGCAATGTGCCTCTCTCTCTTCTTCTTCTGGCAACTGCAACTTCCTTCAAACTTGTGGACTAGATGAGTGACTTGAGTGAGTGTGAGAATGATGAATTATCTTCTCTTGTTTATACTAGTTGGAGGGGCGCTAGGGTTGTGTCTCTTCACCAAGCTGGGCCAACTTCTTCAACTAGTGGATAAAACCACTTTAATTATCCCTAGGGTCCGAATTCTTAATTAGCATCATTTAATTAGGGTTTGACCAATCCACAAAAGGGGATTTGGTCATATATAAGGCCTGACATGATCAATCCACAAAAGTGGATTGATATATTTAATAATAACTCAACAATGAGTAGAATATTCTTCGCAATTACAATATTTAAACACCCCCCCTTAACAAGAAGGGTATTCTACAACATCATCAGGAGAGAGAGAGAGGGAAACAACATCAACAACATCTGGAACACTGACTGGCACATCTATAAATCATCAGAAGTTTTTCTCATCATCAATAACATCATTGTTCATAATATGGAGCTAGAATAGTATCATCATCGTCATTCATAGCATGGAGCTAGAATAGTATCATCATTCATAGCATGGAGCTAGAATAGTATCATCATTCATAACATGGAGCTGGAATGGCATCATCCTCATTATTCTTTGTATCAACATTAATTAGTATAACAATAATACAACATCATCAATCAGTACAAGACTGATACATCATCATCAACATCTTCAACATGAAGCTGAAGTAGCAACATCATCATCATCTTCAACATTAAGATGAAGTAGCATCATCATCATCATCATCTTCACCATGAAGCTGAAGTATCATCATTATCATCTTCTTCAGAATGAAGATGAAGTATCATCGTCATCATCATCCTTAGCATGAAGCTGAAGTATCATCATCAATATCATGGAGCTAGAATAATAATATCACCAACACAAGGTTGGTACACCAACATCAACAACACGAGGCTGGTACAACATCATCATCAACACGAGTTTGAGATAACACCATCATCAACATCATCAGCACGAGGCTGAGATAACAACATCATCAAAATGAGGTTGAGATGACAACATCCTCAACATCATCAACACGAGTCTGAGATAACAACATCATCACAACATGAGGCTGGAGCAACAACATCATCACATCATGAAGGCTGGAGCAACAACATCATCACAACACAAAGGCTGGAGCAACATCATCATCATCATCATGGGGCAACATAATGAGGTAGGTGTATCAAAAATATTATGTGGTACTCTGATAGTCCCTAGGGATCCTCCCAAGAATCATAATATTCCCTAGGATATAAAATCCTAATGGAGCTACCAAATGGTACTCTAAAAGACTGTCCTTACCAGACCTTCGGGATATTCCCAGGAATCATAAGATTCCCTAGGATTATTGAAATCTTAACTGAGCTACCACTACTGACCACAACTAGCATATACATGAACATGTACTCTGACAAATCATCCTTACCAGACCTTCGAGATCTATCCAGGGATGATCAATCCCCTAGGATATAAAATCCTAACTAAGCTACTTGTTTTTGGTCAGGATACCATAATATCATCAACATGACTCCCCATTTCGAGGGAGGTCCTTTCAGACTATACCAAGCTTATATTGAAAGTGCTCAAACTTTACACGAGACATAGGCTTGGTCAACACATCTGCAACCCACTCATTTGTGCCAACATATTGGAGTTTTATGGCTCCCCTCTACACTCACAAATGCAGTGATACCAAATTTATATGTGCTTCGACTTATCATGGAACACATGGTTCTCTGTCATATTTATGCAACTCTAGTTATCACATAGAATCTCGGTTTCTTCCATCTCTAGATCGACCAGACCTGTCAACAACTTCCAAATCCATATGGCTTCACAACTGGCGGAACATGCTATAATGTATTATGCTTCTGTCGTTCTGGGAGAAATAATGGATTGCTTCCTACTCTACCATGAAGTCATGGCTGACCCCAGACTTAAACAACATCCCGAAGTGCTCTTTCTATCATAAACACTTCCATCCCAATCTGAATCGGTAGAAACAATCAGTATGAAGTCATGATCTCCATTATAACAGAGACCAAAGTCCAACGTACCCTTAAGGTATCTCATCAGATGTTTTGCAGCAACGAGGTTAACACGTCCGGACTCTACCAGATACTGACTCAAAGTGTTCACAACAAAACATATATCTGGCCTGGTGTTCTTCAGATACATCAATGATCCAATGATCTGTCTGTACAACGTAGAATCAACCAATTCTTACAATGTATCAACTAGGAGCTTGAACTTTTTTTCCATGGGTCTGTTTATGGATTTACACTCCAACATATTGAACCTCTTTAATATTTTAACTGCATACTTCCCTTGGTTAAGGAAGATCTTCTCTGGGCTCTGCCAAACCTCAAGACCTAAGGAATAGCACAAGAGGCCAAGGTCATTCATCTGAAATTATGCAACGAGCTTCTTCTTACAATCAATGATGAGCCTTTATTCTCCAGTTAAGAATAAATCATCCACATACAATAACAATATAATTGGCTCATCATTCATAACCAAGCTCATCAGGAAATGGTTAATTCTTCCATACCAAGCTTTGGGAGCTTGCTTCAATCCGTACATATCCTTCTTCAACCTGCAGACATGAGTCTTTCTATCTTCAACTTTAAATCAATTTTTCACATCACTTTGTACCAAACTAGTACACTTGCTTCAACTCCAACTTAATATGCACAATCATGTGCTAGCTCTATGTGTTTTCTGCAAAGCACTATTTGTCTCACTACCTGAGAGCATGCCCTCTACTCTCTCTACAATTGTTCCTCTAGAATTGGGACTCTGCACTTGCAACTACTCTGAAGCTGAGAATGGTTGCTCCATTCTCAATGTGACTACTGAAATCTGAGAGTAATTCCTCTCCTCTATCACGACAACAAATTCATCTGAAACTGAGAGTGGTTTAATAATTGATACTGAAGGTATCTCTTCTTCTTTCATGGAGGTAAATCTATCTTCTATTGTAGTCATGTCTCCATGAACCAACTAATGTACTGCACCAAATTCCACTCAATTCTAAACATGGGGATTTCTCCCCCTACATCTTATATTGTATATGAATCATGGTTGTTTTGGTTGTCTTCAAATACATGAACTATTTCTTCGATTATCAGATTAAGTGTCTCGTCATAGTTTTCTCCCTCTTGCTAGAAGAATCCTCTGGACCCGATTCAATCTTTGTACACCTGCAACATGCTTGATCTGTTAAATTAATCTTGGAATTCAACACTAACTTCCCTTCTAGTCTCACAGAAGAATCCATATCCCAATGTTTCTAACTAGCTTCCTTCTTTGTCACTGAAACAAGAGAATCTTCTCAGGAGATTTCATATCTCCTAGAAGTCTCTGAAACTACGATCTAGTCTTTTCATGGCATCTGTCTCCCAGTCCTGGAAGATGTCTCTTCAAATAATCCTTTCTGAGACCAGGCTTACTCTGAATCTTGATTTCTTCAGAGTCTACAAGGACTTCATCATCTCTACAGGATATACTTGGTGTTGAATACCAAGTCTAAATATGAAAAGTTGAGTCAGACTTCAAAATGAATTCTGCTTCCTATCAAGGTGGCTTCATTATCTTTTGAACAAGTCTATTGTGAGTTCTTGTTCTAATGTTTGGTCATCTTTGGAGCCTTCCACTCCTTACAATCAATCTCCATATGAGATACTCTATATCTCAAAGAAATAACTTCTTCTTTATCTTCTTTGGTACATGAATGTATATGGTCATTTACATAGTTTGCTTCATGTCTTATCTAATTTGTTGCCTTATGCAACATTCACTATAACTTCCTCAAGGTTATCACTTATGACCCGAAACAAGGTCAACAAAACAACAAGAAAGAATAATGCTCTTTTGATAATAGTAATAAAACAATAGCACAAATAATAATCACAGTAGCTCTTTTAGAGCTATCACTTGTGACCTGCCTGAAACAAAGATCAAAAGTAAGAAATACAATACGAAATGAGATCAACACTCTTCTAGTGTTGTGAACAAAGATTATTCCATGGTAACCTGGAACCAACACAAGAAGTTTCTCCTAGAGGAGATGTTAGCATTTATCTGGTAAGTGATTACAATAAGCATTTATCTCAATATGCTCACATGCTACCAAATATAATACTTTTTCAAAGACTGCTATCTCAACAATAGTGCTTACTTGTAATGAGGTAGTTATCAAATTTGTCATGTGCAAACTTAATCAATCAAACCTAGAACCTGGAGTTGTGTCCTCAAGAATGAGTGTGTTTCGTTTCTTCCAATTCTCCTTCACTCAAGATGGCAAGTGCTTTCTTCAATCTGTCCTCTGTACTAAGACAATATGCTATCTTGACATAAATCTAAGTTAGAGAATAAACTCTAATCTCAATCTATTACCTTGAATTTAATTTTGACCACGAGTTAGTATGTTGGTCATAAGTTCAACATACAACCTATATGTTCATAATATCATAACAAATAGATGCATATCAAGATAATCAGACATGAGGTGCATTATTCCTCTGAATGTGCTGGATTTGAGATCCTTCTGGATCTATGACAAAAGATCCTTTCTCCTGCAAGTACCCTTTAGAATAATAAAGCATTTTAAACATATGTAAGTACATACCTATGATATTATCTTGCTAGGGTAAGGTGCATTAGGACAACAATCCCAACACTTCACAAAACAAAAATTCATTGCAATTGGTACTACAACCGGTGCTGCAATTGACACTCGTGTTGCAACTAGAATGAAGGAACTGGTACTGGAATTGATACTGCTACTGCTACTGCAACTGTAACTATTATTGCAACTGCAACTATAACTGCAACTGCAACTGGTGCTTTAACTGCAACTGCAACTTAGAGTTTTATGAGGAAACCCTATTTTTTCAAACTTCAAATTTTGGAATTTTGATCCAAGGACTAGATGCGCTAGGCCGAGGCGAGTAGGCTGGTGCAGTCTGTTTTCAAAAAATCCAAATTTTACCCCTTGAAACGGAGCTTGTGCAATTTTGGACTAGTACTTTTGGTACTAGTTCTGGTCTCTTGGTTTTCTGGTACCTGTTAAAGCCACATCGATAAGAAGAAAACCCCCTTGTAGTATTTATATATGCTCAATAAGTAACTATGTTGTTTGAAAACAACAAATCCATACTTCAAACATGGGTTTACCCTAGTCATTTAGGAATGCCAAAGTCAATAACAATTTTTGTGGCCCAATGTCAAAGGACGAAGATGTTTTTCAGGTTCCATCACAGAGTCGAGGCCATTAACATTCACACTAACTCTAAGATGACTGATCTTCTTCCAGTATTTAGTTCTAGAAAGAATTCTTGTGAAACTGATAGTGGGCAACTCCATGAAGCGCTTCACGTATTGTAGACAAAGGGAATTCACACAAACTTCTCCACTTATGTTTTTCTCTTCCAGGTTTGCTTAATTAATAAGTGTCCATCCCAAGGGAAATTAGTCCATTCTCACATTATTCAAACGATATTTAATCCAGACATATG
>ML786122.1:473240-514693 GCA_009831015.1 Picea engelmannii
TATAGTCAATTTAGGGGCTATGATGTCTTTCGGTGTGAAGTCACATGCTTTCTTTACATTGCGGTTCAAGGTCTAAGTGAGCCATACGAGAATGAAGCTACAAGTGTTTCGGGTAGATGAGCACAAGCGAATAATCTAGTTACTGTTGATAGCGAATACAATCTATAGGGTTGGAAGTCCAATCCATCTCCTAATGCTTATCCTAGCACTATATCAAAATCAAGTTTCCCTCCACCCTCCAGTGCCATCATTCTCGAACATTATAAGAAAGGAGGGTATGCCATTATCGCTTGCATGATTTGCCTGGCCTAGGGTAGAGGTTTTTTGCCTACCTTTGTAGCACGTCTCAAGTTTTCACTTGGTAATGCTTACAATAGAATTGGTTTGGATTTGGTTTGAATCTCTTGGATATTTGTTGGAGGTTGTAGAGAGATTCTCTCAACAACTATCTCTATGTTTGGAGATAGTTGGATCTGATTCCAACTATATATACGTGTAATATTGTGTGTAATATTGATTATAGAAATTAGTCTTTGTGTGTATCTTGATTTGTAATATGGTATCAGAGCATGGCTGGGATTAATCCCTCACAGGAGTGCCCAGGTAGATGTGAGAGTTGTGTTGAGTTTTGTGTGTTTTATTTCTTTTGTGCGTTGGTGTTGAGAGAAGTTGCTGCCCATGATCTTTTTCATCACGATTTCTTTGAAGACTTCCTTGAAGATTACAACAACCATCGTCGTTGTCCAAGAGAGAAGACTCGTTGAGTGTGTTGTGTTAAAGGCAAGATCGTTGTTGTGTGGAGGAGTCATTGATGCTGTAAGACTGACCTGCCACCATGGAGAATAGTCATCAGAGCTTTGCAAATCGTTGAGAGAAGAGAATCTAGCAGTGGGGTAGAGGAAAGACATTGCGTTAGCAGATTGCAGAAAACAAGCCGTCTCCAAGGTTGAGGTGTGAAAGGGAAGAGCTCAGAGATCCCCTGCGATACATACTATGACGTTGAAGACTTAAATCACAACATTGTCGAAGAGGGAACCGAGCCCTGGAGCAATACCAAAAACGTGCCCAAGGCTATGAGGCTTTTGCATATTTTGTTAATGTCTAAGACGAGGAGATGGTGCTTGTGATTTTCAGATTCTATCCGTTTTCTTGCCATCATATGTGGTCAATTTGAGGGACATGTTCTCTTGATAGGAAATAAATGGAAAGGTGTTGCTCAAGCATTACGATCATGAAGCTAACTTGTGGAGTGCTAGAGTCATTTTCTACTTTCTATTGAGTGTGAAGACATTTTTTAATGTAAGCATTATTTGTGTGTAAAATTGTATTATGAAGAACCAATTATATACAACATAGTAGCGTAATTTAAATTGGTGGTTCTTGACGTTCTTCGATGCGGAGAGAACAAAGCATTAATTTGATTATGCTTACATTGTGTAAGACGCTGGTGGGACTTGTTGTACTTCGGTGCTTCAAGAGCATGAGTTACAAGTTATTCTTGTGTATACTGTTGTAGATATGTTTAAAGAAGGTCAGTGGTATGATTGACTGATATCCTATATAACTGTCGAAATTTGTTTTTCGGGGCAATTCCACACATGGTAGTGTATCCATAGGATAATTCAGTATTGAGATTGTCCTTCAGGAGGTCGAGAAGCGTCAATTCTACAAAGGTCAGAAGCGGTGTTATCTTAAATGAGTTGAAAGGGAAGCTCAAAGTTGTAGAGAAGAAATAGCGTATACCGAAAGATTTCAGAGTGGATAGAAGCATTGATGAAGACCATATCAAGACAAATATCTATGTTGAAATTTGAGTATTGTAATTATGATATAATATTTGTAATGTAAGAATTATCGGAGGGTGTTGGAATAATGCTTACAATAGAATTGGTTTGGATTTGGTTTAAATATCTTGAAGATTTGTTAGAGGTTGTTGAGAGATTCTCTCAACAACTATCTCTATGTTTGGAGATAGTTAGATCTGATTCCAACTATATATACCTGTAATATTGTGTGCAATATTGATAATAAAAATTAGTTTTTGTGTGTATCTTGATTTGTAATAGGTTGAACCTCATAAGAGCATATATCTAATATATAGCAGCGTCTTCCCTAAAATAAGCCTGATAATCACAATACTATTACGGGTATCCCTACCTTTGACTATCTTTGATTGGTTGGGATAGAAGTAATCCTCTTTTCCAAACACGCTTGTGATCATGTAAATCAAGTGTGAAAATCTGAAGGATGCCTGCAAAGTGTTTGAGGAAATACCCAAACGAAATGTCATCTCATGGACTGCCATGATTTGCGCTCATGCAAGTCATGGATTTGTTGAGGAGGCACAGCTCTGGAACATGGGAAGGAAATCCACGGGGATATCATTAAAACTGGGTTTTCATGGACTGCCATGATTTGCGCTCATGCAAGTTATGGATTTGTTGAGGAGGCACAGCTCTGGAATATGGGAAGGAAATCCATGGGGATATCATTAAAACTGGGTTTTCATTTTGACGTTGTTGTGGGGAGTACCCTTGTGCACACGTATGCAGAGTGCGGGGTTATTGAGAATGCTCACGATCTGTTTGTCAATATGTCTGAATGAAATGTGGTCACATGGAATTTTATGATTCAAGGGTTCAACATGGAGTTACAATTCGTATGGTGAGGATGGTTCAGGTATACTCAACTATTCCCTAGTTTTTGAAAGAGAAAAATTAAAGACGTTCAAGATAAAGTAGTTCACGAGGCTCCAGAGAATAATGAAGACGTCTGTTTATGTTGATTGCATATTAGATGAATAGCAAAATTTAGAGCCTGAAAAACCAAAGTCTTTCTACAATTGTTCGAAGTTGAAATACATATATAATGTGAAGGAGTGCCGATAGTTTAGGAAGAGCATGATTTTTTTCCCGCACCAAGGAGGTGATAACAACGCTGTTATTTATCAATAACCGAGGGAATCTGTTGATTTGGTAGTGAATCAAGTTTTATTTCAGCCCTAATTTTGTGTCTAATCATTGCTTAGATTGTGAGAGTTATGTTGATGTAACTAATATTTGGATGGAGGGTATATTGGAAAGGCTGACATAGAAGAGCCTTGAATTTTCTATTTTTTTATTTAACAATAATTAGTGTTGCTATGAGTTACAGATAATAACTACTTGTTATCCATGTCTGGTCACTGAGTAGATGAAGACATCTCATATAGTGGATTGACTACATCACTGGTTACATTCCCGTCTAGATTATGACGAATGGTCTCATAGGATTGACTGTCTGCATGGGTGTCTTTACTGTCTTTTTGAGTATGTTAATTGGTCACGAGTTCTGTTGGTTAGTGTAGGTTTATTTTCTCTCAAGATATATTTTATAAGTTTTCAGTGTGTTTTGAATTACTTTTGAATCGGTTTGGTGTGTTAGTCTTTCAAGGTTTTTAGCATGTTTGATTTTGAGTCAATGTGTCTTATACACAGTTATCTTAAATAGAGTATAGGGTACAATGTATTCAGGCTTCCAATTGTTAATGTAACACTGCATTTACCACATATTCGTGTTTATTTTATGTGATTGGATTCTAATTTGAATTTCTGTTCCGTTCATGCACAATTCTGGCTAATATTTCTTAAGCAAACTTTTTGTTCATAAAGATATTGATCTGTTAATTCTGATAGTCATCTTAGTGCAGACCTCTATTCTTCAATTATTATTGCAGTTTTAGATACTCTTTATTTAACATTTTATGTGTCCCAGGAATGATCATAGCTCACTGATGTCATTATTAGTTATAACTTATTTCTCATAGATTGGTGAAGTTGTATTTTGCAGGAGGCCCAGATCCTGCAAGCCAACAAACTCCAGGGGAAAAGTATATATTCTCAGCCTGCAGAGTCAATTCCCTTTGGTAAAATAAAACCTACCTTTGGTAAGACTACTATTTTTGGGATGAGCGTCTATGCTGCAAATCCAAATTCAGTGAGTTTTTCCGCAGTATTATTGCTTAATACTTTTTAAGTTTTAGCATCAGGTCAGGATCATCATTATTCAATTTTCATGAGTTGACTTCTTTCATTAATTTTGAGGTTTTATATTTATTTTAATTTATTAAGATCCATAGTTGTAGAATTGTATACGATGTTCATTATGTACTCCCTTATGGATCTTATCTGTATTGAGAAGAAAAGTCATTAAACTCTTTAGTGAACGAATTACAAAGAGTACCATTCGGTTCCTTCAGTTTTGAAAAGCTATAAATTAGCAAGATATTTTTTGATTACTACTTTGTTAGAAGTATCTTGCATATATTTTGTGATTTCTTTCACCTTAAAGATATCATTTTCTTTGTAACCAGTGTTTTTCTGATCCAGGTGATCAAATTTTACTCAAAAAATCATAGTGTTTGGAATTGCTTCAAAACGGACACATACGTAAGCCTCGTCCTCACGATCCCAACACAACTTGAATGGGTTCAAACAGAGGTCATATGAGCGAGATATTGTGTTCTGTCCATTTTTCCAAAACGACAAAATTTTGCTCACTGTACAATCCGTACAGTGTTGACGTGGCATAGTACGGTCCCACACGTGGTAGGGGATGTGGACTCGACACTGTGTAGAGGTGCTGAGTTGGCAGGCTATGTGGCAAGGTACGTGGACCAGTGGATTGCTGACACGTTTCATTTATTTGGCAAGTGATATGGTGCACCGCAACCGAGTCGTGGGCTGCCACGTGGCACCCCTCCAATTTATAAAAGGTTGTGGTAGTCCGCGAGGGTTGAACCCCCAACCTCCATGGGCATTGGCATAGTCTCGCATAGGTCGGGCCACCAACCCGCCTATGCAACCATATATGATTTCAAATTTATTTGAATTGGAGTTAGTGTTTGGTTAGCGGAGTAAAGGGTTGGGGCTAAACCCCAACCCCTAGATTAAACTACAACATACGACCAATACATAACCAATGATGCGGGGTTTAACACTTATCAACGGTCACGTTTCCACGTGCCCAACCAAGTGTCACCACCAAAACACGTGCGAGGATGTGTGCAATAGTCTAGCTGACGAGGGCCAGGATATGCGTTGGGACGTGGCCATATGGCACCCCATGCATCCAACACCTCTGCTCTAGGGGTGCTAATCGCGTTAATGATTCGACAATTTTCCATGGATTGCGGGATGCGTGGTGTGATGGGTGTTTGGTCCAGTAACGCTGCGAGAGCCAGGTTGGACACACACAATTGTGAATTGGAGAACCATAGACAACAAGCTTGAAGAGAAAATTTTCCAAGAAGATAACTTCTTCATTTTTTGGCCAAACCAGGTGCAGAAACAGCCCAGCTAGGGGTTTTTGGATGTTCTAGAGCCATTGGGGCCATCTATTTGAAATTTTGAGCACTGCAAAGCATTGTTTTAAGCACTTTGAGCAAATAATATAAAAGATCCATTGGAAGCTGAACCATGAGATGTAGCCCAAGAGAGGGGTGAACTCCTTTATTATTTGTTGTGTTATGTGTTTACTGATGGCTGTTATTTGCTGGTTATTATGTTCATCTTAAGTGTGAAAACTCTCTAGTTTATGTGTTTGCAAATTGATCCTTTTGACCAAGCACACATAATTAACACTTACAAATAATTTAAAAGATACAAGTCTTCTCATTTTCATAGCATTCCCCATATTGGGTTGTTTAGAAATAATGATCATTGTTTGCATAATTTTGTTTCTTGCTATTTTCAATCCATCAGGGCTATAGGGAATAAAACCATGATGGAACTAAAACATGTAATGCAGGTTCTTAGTGTGGCCACATTCACAATTCATGGTGATTGAGCTTTGAGATAATTATAAGATGGTTAACTAGAAATTAGGACTCTGAAGTTTGAACTATTGAAGTTAGTGTTGCTCATTTGCTCGACTATATTTTTCTCATATGCAAGAACATTTGCATTTGGACAAAATCCTACTTTTGGAGTATTTGGATCACCAAATATGGTTGAGGGTGCATACTCTGCTCAATCAACTTTGTGAGATTACTCTATCTGTTGGACGTTAGACACTGTTGGGCACAAACATGGTGCACATTTTCTTAGTTAATGTCTAGGAAGGAACATTTGGATTGGGAAAATTCATTTTACACACAAAGATTATGGTGCATACCAATGTGGGAGTATAAGGAATGCATGTTAGGTTTTTGACAAATTATCTAGAAAGATTGTTTTCACATGGAATGCAATAACTACAAGGTATGCCCTCCATGGCCAAGGTCTATTGGATGAAAGCTGGAAATATTTTGAGAGCATGAGTGAAGAGTATGAGATCACACCAAAGTTGGAACACTATGCATGTATGGGTAACCTTCTTAGTTGGGGTGGTTACTTGGATGAGGACCGAGACATTGAATTTGCAAAAGAGTTCTCTCCCAATATGGAAACAATCAAGTACACATAATTTTTTTATTGGAAACAACTACTGGCAAGATGGAAGGAGGGAGGGGACCAAGCATAAGTGTGAGTCCTTTTGAGAAAAAAAAAATATCATCGTACTCGGTGGGTGCCATGACCCTATGCATGAGGCTTTATGCTTTCTTGGGTCAAGAAGTTGTTAAAGCCTTGGAACCTGATTGCAATAATCATCTATATAAGAAGTGGATTGAAACATGCTCTTATGCAAGGTTTGAGGCATCAACATTACAAACTGAAGAGTTGCTTGACAAACTGGTTATTTCGCTAAATGGGGAAGAGCTTTATGTCCTGCAGAGGTTGTATCATCATGCCTTTAAACTAGAATTAAATTATTTTCCAGTACTCAACCCTTCTCTCAGAGTGCTTCCATTCTGATGTTGAAACTAAGTGATTCAACTAGCCATCGATATACCATTGTCTCATATTTTGACTTGTCTTGGATTCTTCAAAAGTATTAGAAGAAAATGCAATATTGACTACTCCTATATAAATTTGAGCAAAATGGTGCTGAAAACTTAAGTGATCACACATCATCATCATCGGGGTTGAGAAAAACTTGGGATGTACTTTGTAGTCAAAATTTTGAAGAATGTGAAGAATGCTTAAGGAGGACTCTACCACTTGAGGAAGTGGGGACTTTGATTATGAAGGTCTATGCCAATATCTTGAGCAACTGTCTCAGTTTGAAACATAATCAAACTCTAAAGTTGTCAAGTCAGGTGTCCTTGAAGGCATTAATATAGATGATATTAAAAGTCAAGAGAGCGTCTTACATTTCAGGATGGATGTGCAATCTTCTTTGAACAAATCCTAATGAAAATGGACAGTTTAAATGTGGATGTGCACATAATTTATGTTCATTAGATTGGAGATATCATCAGGGCTGCTTTTTCATAAGTGGTTTGGATGGTTTACATGTTCCTTCAAATGAACTCAGCTTTGTGGAATCAATGTCCATTTTTTGGTATTGATAGGTGTGTTGAGTCCCCATTTGACAAGTTGAAAATATTTAATAATATTTAGAGTTCTTCAAAGGACCAGGACACAAAACATATCCCTATATACATTGAGGAAAGTTTAGGTGACTTGTTTTGTCTTCCTCAGACATATATTGGAATAGTGAATGGTACAAGCTTGACCGTAAGAAGGGTTGCAAAATGTTTTGGAGTATCCTTTGTTCCCTTATTTTATGGTCTTCTCAAACATGAAAGAGCATATTTAGAAGGTCCTAGTCATTGGACAAAACAAAGTGGTATTCTTTATACTGTCTCTAGTTGGAGTGAAATACACAGTTTTATTTTGGGTTCTTCCAATTTATTGGAGCTCTTTTTCAGTGCATGAACGTCTATTGTGGCTATGTGTTATTATGAAGATACAGTTATTAAAAAGTAAATACATCATATAGGAATGTATTCACACATATTATTAAAGTGTAGGGAAAGTATTGAAGAAAAACAAGACCCCAGAAATTAATTTAACTGAGAAGTTTTAGTTAAATTTGCCATTCAAATGGTCAATCAAGATCTACAATTTTTTTTTTTTTTTTTTTTTTTTTTTTTTNCGAGTAGAAAAATTGTTACACTCTACATGTTCTAGTTCAAAATTGTTACAACAGGTTGTTGTTGTGCCAGTAGCTTCTGGTCTTTTGCAAGTCAAGGGAATAGGTGAGTCAAGTGGTCATCCGTGCAAAGCTTACATGGAAACTTCACCTTTCTCTTTTCAGTTTTTCCCTCGCTAGCATTATTTGCAGCCTTTTTATCCCCCCTTACCCTTCTTGTTTTTTTGTTTCTTATTTCCCTCAGTTTGCTAGTTAACCTTGGGAGTTGTCGGTTGCACACTGTGTACATCTGATGCCTGGGTTGCGGGGGCAGCCGAACTAGGATTTTTTCTGGCCACATTCTATTGAATTGATAATTGCCGTAATTGATTAGACAACATATCCGTGGACTTGGTCTATGCTGAGCCTACTATGCCATCGACGTGAGGCCCATAATTCTGTTTGGCTGTGTCGAGAGTTGACCATGGTGCATCGAGTAATATCTCATATATCATGCTAGACTGGGAGTAAATCAACTCCAGCTGTTGGGCTCTCATAATAGTATCTTCTTCGGAAAACACCTTGAACGTTGCTACGTCTTTGGACACACAAGGTACCAAGGACTTTAGGAACCACTTGAGAAAAAATGCAAGAGGGACCTTGACTTTAATCAAACTCTTTCATCTCTACCAATCTCAGATGTGATCCGAGATATGGTCGGCTTTCGTCTACTCAAAGTTGGCTGGTAAATCGGTGCCAACATCGTATGTCACTGGTAGCTGGAAATGGTTCAAGAAAACCATAGCCAAGTCATTAAAGTAAGAACAATTCAAGTTGTCGAGCTCGATATACCATTTCGTTGCACCCCCTATAAGAGTGCGTTGAAATAAGTGCAACTTAATGGAGTCATCCTTCAACAAGTTGGATGAGCACCACAAGTGAAAAGTTGTCACATGATCACCTGAATCCTCGCCAGGCTTACCCTCAAACTTAGGGATGTCGGAAGGCAACTTAGTTGGCATGGGGGGCCAACGTGGATCATAAAAAAATGGGTCATTTAACAATCTTGACAAGTCTGGAAAATGTAGAGTTGCTAGAAAATGTAGTCTCGGTTGTGGAGTATTTACATGAAAAAAGGGGCTTGGATTTTGGCCGGCACCAGGTTGCTAGGAAAAGTTTTATTGCTGGCTAGGATTTTGGTAAATACCGTGGTGGCCTTGTCCAATGAAAGGGACTTGCCTCTGATTCTATATCGTTGACTGATTCCCGAAGTTAGATGACATATCTTGTGCATTGATTCCTCCCTGTGTCGTGTTCCAAGGACCTTGGTCGAGGATGCCCCCAACCAACCCTCTTGGAATAGGTATTGAACCTTTCCCGGGGTTCCACATAGTGTGGGAGGGGTTTCCCCTGATCGACATCCCTTGCGAGGGAAACGAGCCCTGCCAAGGGTTTTCAAGACCTTGCGAGGAGTAAACTCTTGTCATCGCTCCCTGTGAACAAATGAAATCATGCATAGGGTTTTGTTGACCAAAGACAGGGTTGCCCCCAATCGAGAAAGTAGACAAAGTAAAAGCGTTACTTCCAAATTCACCAAACAAAGAAAATGACATTGATCCCACCATATTCATGTAGGATGAAGGTCCCTGGCTCCCTCCACTAAACAAACTATAGTTGGTATTAGGCCTGATTGGTTGCTGAAACGTGCCATCAAGCGAAGGGGATGGAGGAGGGATGTGACCTCCACCGTAAGGAATAGCATTGAACAGGGTAGTGGTGCCTGCGATGGATCCTTGCAAGGAAGAATTAGAGCTCCCTGCCCCCAGACCAATGGTTTGTAGAGTAGAGTATGTGAGAATCGAGTTAGATTCAAAACCAGGCATCCCATATGAAAAAGGGGGCATCTGACGCATTCTAGATGAAGGGAACAGTGGTCAAAGTTGTCGAAGGAATCAAACCACTTCCTGAAGTAGTGGGCGTCGAGACAACTGTGGTTCTGACAAGAAGAGGTGGGTGAGGAGGTGTAGCACGCCCTCCTGTAGCAACCGTGATGGGAGTACGAGGACTCCCTAACGAAGTAGCATTATTTTCTTCCATCGCCGCTCACCGAATAAATTGGCGTTCAAGAGAAGTCACTTTGGGAGGGATTATCTAAATTAGAAGTGGGGCCGATAAGTTGGTGATCAGAGGATTTGTTGGCCTGAAACCTTCAGTATCGAGGTAAAAAGTGATAGATTCCTCCAGAGCAGGTAAGTCTTCTCTAGAAGTTGGCTCAGGTATAGTTTCCCGCGGCCCGATAGCTTCGAGCGATTCTTCTTGATTGAGCTTGCACCTCAACGGTGGCAGAGGTGGCTCCAAAGTAACCGACAATAGGCCCTGAAGCCTACACGAATGGTGGAGCTATTGATATTCCACCTTGTGAAATGATCAACCAACACTGTAAGGTTTGGCTAGCATGGAACATAGAGCACACACTAAAAGTTCCTAAAGGAAAATCAAGCAGACAACTAACTAGTAGGAAGAACAGTTACGTCAATCAACACTTGAGCAACTTACCGGTGCAAGTGTAACTCAAATACGAAAACACCCTTCAGGTATACTTTGCAAAGCACAATCCGATGTCTGTCCTAGGTACCATGGTATACCCCTGCAGTCACCTATGTAAGTTTGTAAAAATTGGCAACTAGGTTGCCAGCTTGCAGTCAGTCACTAGGCGGGTACAGTCGACAGTCGAGTTGATTGTAATGAGGAGGATAACAAAGTCTAAATCCCTTCAAGGGTATCGAAGGCAATTGGTCTGGAAGACAACTAAGGATCTCGAATGGATTTGAGGTCCACGAGGCTCCGTAGTCAAATATGATCAGTGTGATTCCCAAGAAAGACCCTCAATATACAATCCCCACTATGCTTGGTCCAACTTTGGAGGGGTTATATCCTATACCTTTCCTTACGCAATCTTGTGTTTAGAGGGGGGGGTACCGACTAACTCTTATGACACCGGACTTTAAACACTCCCTATCACCAACTCCAATGTTTGTTTTAGATGGCCTTGAAGAGTTTCCTCTTCACACCTATTTCAAGGCCTTAAAGCCTAGACTAGTTGGTGAACCCTACAAACAAAAAGTCTAATATATTTTAAGTTAATTGTTAATTTTATGGGCTTGATTTACTCAAAGGATATGAACATGCAACTTTTGGTGTTTAGAAGAGATGAAAAAGAAGAAAACTTTAAAACATTTATGAAAAAGAAAACTAGATACTTCAAATTTAAAGCAAAGGCTTGTAAATCTTTGTGAATGCCAACTTTTCAAAGCAATGTTCCAAGATCTTATAATCGAAAGTTTCTTAAAAAATATTTTCGTTTCACGATGCAAAACTACTTATATTTTCAAGAAAACAAGAAAGAACTTTGAAACATAACTCTTTTCTTTTTGAAAAAAGACAACCTATGTTACTATAACCAAACTAAATGCATTAGTGCAATCTTTTTTTATTTTTTTAAATGCTTAAACAAGAAAAACATAAGTAAAAGATTATTTTCATTTTTCAAAGCATAAATTGGATAAAGAGAAGATAAAAATCAAGACTCATACAAACCCTAGACCACTGTGTAAACACAGGGATTCACAAGAATCCAGAGGAGGATTTAATGCTTATAGGCTAACTCTAAACCTCTAAGGAAAACAAAAGAAAATCAAGAAACAAGTTAAAACCAAATCTTTAAACCCAACCAAATACCACTAACAGACACCCTGTAAATTCCAAGAAAGGCATGATAAGTGCAAGGCTTCTTTCAGGAAAGAGAAAAGATCTTCTAAAAAAAAAAACATTTAAAGACACAAAGATGCGGGTTGTTGCACTTGCAGCCTGCATATGTACGCGGGTTGTATACTGTACAGACTGCGTATGTACGTGGGTTGAGTCAAAGTAGGGCACATACACTTGTGAAAAGTTTTAAAAATAAAAAGGGTTTGGAAAACTGATTGGGGAGGGAAGGCTGGTAGGCACCTGGAAGGTGACCAAAGACCCTAAATTGACTCAGTAAAACCGAAAAACTCAAAAAGAAATTGAAACAAACAAATTTAAACCAAAATCTCCCACTAAGACCATAGATATACTCCCTAGTGGAGTCTCTAATTCTGCTAGCGGGGAAAATCCCCCTATTAGTATACTAGGTTGAGGTATAGGCAGAGCACTGACTTCCCTTAAAAGACAATCCTATTCCTAAGTTATCCCAAAACTACACAAACTGAAAGATAAGAGAGAGGAAGGAAGTAGGTGTACCTTTGATCCTAATCTCTGGTGTAGACCTCCTTTTCCTTTGTAGCTTCCTAGGCTATGGGTCTCCTCCCAAAGCTGACCTGTAAGAACACTTAGGCAAACAATACTAAAAATATACAATCTCTACTTATTACTTCCAATATTCAGATATAAGCATAGATGCATTAATCAAAAAATATATAAAGACACAATGTATTGGGACATGAAATAATTATTTTATTCAAAATGAAGACTAGAATGATTACAACCTTCTTATCAGTAAAACGCTCTGCGAACCTGGTCTGAGCTCCTCTAATGCTGCTCCAAGTGCATGATTCCCATACTTGCCTCTCACAACCAACTGATCTCTTTAGGAAAAGGGAAAGGGTTTTATAAGGAGAAAGGGCTGAAGGGGGAATGCCGAGGCCAAATCTCTGAAAGGGCTGAAAAACTTGGGCTAAAAGGGGAAGGGATTTTGACAAAGTTTCTCTATTCTCTTGATTGATGTTGAAATGAGACCCCAAGACCTCTTTTTATATGACAAAAAGATAGTTAATCGGTTTGGGGACGAGCTACAAGGGGTAAAGTGGTTGGGAAACTGACTATAGCTCGCAAAATTTATATTTTTTTGCAATTTTGGAGGTAAACATGGTTTGTCTAGCATGCAACTCACATATGTACATGAGCTAACTAGTATGCAGCTTGCGTGTGTACGCGGGCTATAGTGCAATAGGGCATGCACATGTTCCAAAAAATGGTTTTTTAAGAGAGATTCTCAATAGTAATTTGACAAATTGTGTAAGTGGAAAGGCCAATGCCATGTATGCATAGGTAGGGTATTTTTGGGCTATAACACTCCTTCCCTCCTACTAACTCTCCCTTACTGTCCTCAAATATCATTTCTTATAAATTTTACAAACATTACATAAGAGAGGTCCTCTTTGTGTAACTTCTCGATCCTACATTTATGGATCTCCAAATTATTATATAAAATATATTGTTTGGTGAATATTTTCATCTCCTAAAGAGAGAATCATTAAAAAGCAGTTAAGGAATCTATCATAACAATATTTCATGACTGAAATCATGAAATCCTATTTTCATGCTCAATATCCTCTGTACCACCAATGGTTGACCAAATGTTTGACCTCGATCCTGCAGTCTTGATAATGAGACATCAATCTAGATAAATATTAAAAACCATCTCAAGGTTATTCCAAAAATAACCCCTGTGCCTGATTTCGTTCTGGGATTGGGTGCATGTGCAGATAATGGAGGCACTACTGGAATTCTAGAAAATAGGTAGCTACATGAATTTAGGTAGCAAATGGTGTTTTGGTGACAACTAGACCACTACTGGAATTGTGAACTGTTACAAAAGTATGTTTGTCCCACAGGTTATAAGATAAAGACAAATTCTAATATAAATAATCATTAAATCATTGGAAAATAGATTAAAAACATCAATTGGTTACCTGTTAGTGTTTCTTAGAAAATGCACCTTGAAGAGGGAAGAGATATAGTGATGAAAGCTGCAAAACGGAAGAAATGGGGAATTGTAATAGGTAAAGGGGGATTCTAGATTTGCAAAAGTTTAATAAAATTTAGGCTCAACACCCCCCCCATGCTTAAGCATTTGCATTTACTCATGCAACGAATTCTTAAAAAAGAAGATTCCTTCAAAATTTTAACAAAATTGTGCCCCGCCTCCTGGCTATTAATGATCTGCTACTCTGATCAGAATGTCAAGGTTTTATGTGGAGACTATCCATGCTTGTTGGTTGTTATTCCACTACTGATTAATCTTGGATTCCAAGCTTATGTTCTTCTCTTTTAACGATATCACATGCTCTCACCACTTATTGGCTTTCTTCAACAAAGCCAAAGTCAATTTTTGTTTTTGATTTTTATCGACAAGGATATAATCTCTGGATTTGCGTTTGAGTCCTTGATCAATTAAAAGTCTTCATTTGGAGTTGGAATTATAGGTTGGTTACACCTTCTGGATTGCTTAATAATCAGAAAACCATTTTCTTGTTTACATTTGAAGAAACCTTTTCTTGTCATTTTGTGTTTCTATCTTCATTGAAAGATCGATTTGGGTGCTTGTTGAGTGTTTTTTTTTCATTTATTGCTCATCCTTTCTTAGTTCCGTCCCTGTTTGGTTTTTTGAAAGGAAAAAATTAAAGTCTTTTAAGTCTTTTAGGCTATCATTTATGCAGAAAATATTGGCATTCAAAAAATTTGAAAAAGAACAAATAGTGAAATTATATCATTTATGATTGTTTGGTACTGCATTTAAAAGAAGAGAATTGTACATCGTAGTTTGCATTGTTCCAGAAAAATTATTTCTCCCTACTGTAGATAGAATTCATCGAACAAAAGTTTACATCATTCATTTCTATTTACACGTTATTGGGTCAAAGTCTCACATAACATTGGTTTCATTCCCATCTCCCTCTTGAGTAACAACAACCTTTAATAATATTGTGAAACTCTAAAATTCAACTAGTAACTTTTTCTAGGACTCTTTTACACCAACATTAATTAGGCTAGAGATTTGGAATAGGCAGTGAGACACACTCTCCAAAGCAAAAAACACACCATAGTATCTTGTGATAGGGAGTGGTCAAATCCATTCGCAACATTTTTTCCTGGGAAGCCTTTCTCACACAAAGGTCAAACCTGAGGTCGCATTGAGATTGGTAGAGTCACTCACCCTTCTTTGTTGGTCTCAGTGTAGAGATTGCACGTATTATGGGGGTCGCTTGAAGGTATACCCACAATGATGAGTGGAAGCCTCTCAAGTTGATTTTGGGCTCAATACCGTGCCCTTGCGTGTGGATCGAACTGTCGACTGTTTCCCTAGGCATCACTGTTGTTTGTGGTAACTTTAGTAGCCTATCTTCTCAAGGTCTTACACAAGGTGACTGTGGAGGGGCAAGTCTCCATGGTACCTGGAATCGACATTGGCCAGACTCACTCAGTCTCCTTGGAGGGTATACCCACGATTATGCGTGGGAGCTTGCACTAGGGTGTAATTCTATTAAGCAGGTCGTCAATGTAACTTTTCCACCCTAGCCCAGCCCCTTCTTGTCTCGACGTTGGATTTCATCACCAACTAGTGACTTCGGAATAGGAAGGTCTTGTTTGCTTGGTTTTGATTCCTAGATTTTACTAGCGAGTGTTGTTTTTTTATGTAGTTGGCCATAGATTTTTTGGTTCCGTCGACATAGACCCTCCCTGTCGTTCATGTAGGGTACAAGGACTTCCACTGGAAAACATGGAAGATTCTACCCCTGTACCCCCTCACACATCAGAGGGCTCTCCTCAACAGAGTGAAGTCCAAGATACCAACGTAACATGAGAGGAAGGTTTAACCTCTTTGGAAAGTTTTTGAATTATTTCCGATTATATGGAAGCTTCCCGCATCCCTCCTGGATATGAAAGACATTTTCTCTGGATGAATTCTGTCGGGGAACTTCTTGTTGTTTCTTCTGGAACTCTAACCGGAACTTTTGGAGCCGATGATCCTTTTTGGACTACTGACATAGTTAGAAGCCCACCTCATACGATACGAGACCTTTATGGATTAGGGGCAGGAGTAGATATACCCGCCATCCCTGAGCTACCCGAGACATATGTCATCCTCACTGTCTCCCTAGGTCATTTTTCCAGTACATCTACCTATCTGTTTGTTGGCTCAGAAGCCCAGTCAGTTAGCCCTAGTTCAACCGTCTATTTTCAAATGGCCCACTCTACAATTCTTCCTCGTGCTACGACTATTCCCTCTAGGAATACAGTGGTCAACCATGCTCCCATTGGTAGACCACGTTCCACTAGACCTACCCCTTCTCTTCCTCTTGGGTATTACGCTTTGAATCATTTTGTTGCCATCCATACCCAAATTCCATCCAGAGTACCACTTGGGCATAATACCTCTGTTGGTTATGTTCCCATGCCTTCCCAAGTCCTCTCCGGAGGGTCTTATCCACCTCTTCATGGTGGATCTAGCCCTAGTGGCTCCAATCCAATTGGTAGCACTCATCATCTACTCACTTCTGGTTACCATATTCCCACTGGGGGGAAATCTAATGCCAGGGGGCAAGCTCAGTCCAGGGGTCACGCTCAAATTGGGGCGCCTCCTCCTTATGGAGGACATTATCAGGTTGGAACTTATAATTCACAATCTAAACCGAACACGTCAAACTTGTTAGCTCACCTTTGGAACCTTCAAGCAAACCCAAAACCCTCTGGGGGGAAACCTTCTCAAACCAGTGTTTCGATACCCCCAAACTACGGTCAACCATATCCAGGTTCTTTGAATCCCACTTGGGGCCCGAATGTTTAGTCCAATATTCCTTTACAAGGGAACATCCCTAACCAACCCAACCCCATGGGCTACATGCCTCCACACCAACAATCGACTTTGCTAAGATCTTCGCATTATATGCAAATTGCTTACAGTCCTATTGGTATACCGACGGGACTTCCTCCCCAAAGTCACCAGTACTCTCATGTGAATAGACAGTTACCCTTTTTGGCCTTTTGGACCTCCCTGATCTGTCTAGAATTTTGAATGATCCTATCCGTCACTCTCCTCATTGGCCTATCATACCGGCCAAACTCCCATCTGACATTCCTAAGTTCGATGGTAAACCGGGAGAGGATCCAAACAATCATGTCATGACTTTCCACCTTTGGTGTTCATCCAACTCTTTGATGGATGACTCCATTCGATTACGTCTTTTCCAGCGAATTCTCACGGGTTTAGCTACGAAGTGGTATATAGAGTTACCGCGAGGCTTCTTTACCCATTTCAATACCCTAGCTATGGCTTTCCTCACTCACTACCAGTTTCCAATCCGTTATGAAACAGGGACCGAGATTTTGAGTTCTTTCAAGAAAAGTAAAGCCACTCATATCTCTAATCACATTCATGAGTGGAGACGAAGACGTCGTCTAATCAAACTCGATCTTCCCGATCAGTTATTGGTAGAATGGTTCACGAAATCCTTCGTGAATGACATATCTAAAGACACTTCTATGGGTGGAGTTGTCACAGAAGAACATGCGATCAATTGTTCCCAGTATCTCGATCTCATTTATTCACAAACGGGTACTCTTTACGATCTTCTCCCTGATGCACCTCGTCCTTCTACCACGAACACCTCAACGACCCCAACAACTTCTCATGCCACTGATAGTGTGATAGGTACTTTCCATGCTCAACCTCAGTCTACACAGACCTCTTACACCACGCCCCAATCCCATGCTTCTAATGCTCAAACTGCTCCGACGCCCACCCCTCCCACCGGTAAAACTTCAGAAGTGAATGTCATTTAATCGACTCCTACCGATAAGAATAAATCTAAAAAAGGGAAGGGTAGGAATAAGGAGGATAAGAATAACAACCCACAATCCGATAAGGCCAGGACACAACCTGCTGAAGATAAGGATAAACATAAACCTCACTATCCTTGCCTTATCTGTGGTGATGATCACTACATGAAGGATTGTCCGAGATGTCCTGAGGTCACGAAGTTCCTCCAAGGGACCCCAAAACCTCCTACCCTTGCCATCTTGTCTCAACCCTTCCCTTCTTAACAACAGGCTCAATTGGTCATCCATGATCAACCTTCTTCCTCCACCACCTCCTATGTACTTATGTGTAACAGTGATTCAAAGAAGAATGACATCACACTTACCACTCGTGCCAAAGATTACCCTTCCTCCAAGGAGAAAGTTGATGATATACCACCTTCGTTGGTTCAACAATATCCCTTGGCTCCACCTTCCAACGGTCCTCTTCATCTCGAATGACTGAACCCCAATATAGTCCTTCGCCCTCCTCCCAAGGGCGTGGTTCGAAATTCTTCTTTCAATCCTCTTGCACGTACTTCCCAGAACTACAGTATAGTAGAAGATCTGGCACAAGCACCGTCTGCGATGTCAACCCTCGAAGTCCTTCAGAGTTTTCCTACACAATGGAAGGCACTATTGAAATCTATCGGTGGAATCGACCCTATAGATACAAATTTAATAATCTTTGACTTGGAAGATCACATTCCAAGGTTACCCCCTCAACTCACATTTCAAATACAAGTTGTTGTCTCTGACAAGAACATTTGTAGAATAGTTTTTAATGAGGATGCCTCGACGTGTGTCATGTCTATTTCCTACTGGAAAGCCATCGACTCTCCTCCCTTAACTGAATCATACAACATGCTCAAGGCCTTTAATGGCTCTAGATTTAAGCCCTACATTGTCCTCCCTTCGTTGCCTATTACGTTAGAAGGCAAAACGGTCAACATTGAAGTTGAGGTCTTTGACACACCTCTTGATTACAACCTTCTACTTGGTCATAGCTAGATCGATTCTCTGCATGCAGTTGTGTCTACTCTTTTCTGGATTATGCATTTTCCGCATCAAGGAAAAGTAGTTACAGTGGAACAACTGGCCTTCTTCAACTCTGACACATGTACCAGCAACATACCTTTCATAGCTAAGACACCCCCTAGGTACGAGAATGTCGGTGTGGGTCTACTCAAATATTCCACTCTGATGGGTACGTTTCCGATCCCACCACCCGACATTCCACCACCTCTGGTTGCCTCGATCAACATGATTTCCACCTCCATTCGTGAAACCCATTCATCTTCTGACCCATGTCTAATACCCGAACCTGGTGATTATTCATGCTATGGTGACCAGATACCTTTAAGTCTGATTGAATCCGCTTATCAATCCATTCAATCGACATCCCCCTCTACCCTCTGTCTTGGCGATTCATCTCCTGATCCTTTTCACATGATTTTCCCCACATATGAGATGATTATGTCGGTTATGTCTATGGAGGACACTCCTTGGGACGATGGACATCATCGTTCCATTCTCTTCTTGGAACAACACACCCTAGAGAGTTACCAACGGATTTCGACTCCATTGACCATTGTTGTCATTTGTTCCATTCCCGAGTCCACACACGATGTGTTATATGAAGGGAACTTAAGTAATATTTCATCCACGGTCCACCTCGACATATCCACTAAACCTGGAGTTGTCGAAAATGTGCACATCGGAGCTTCATGTTCCATTGATGAAGTTGTCACATATAAATCCCTTTTTCAAGAGTTTTGTGACGTCTTCGCATGGAGCTATGAAGAGATGTCTGGTATTGACCCCGATATTCTTGTACACGAAATTAAGACATACCTGGGCGCTAAACCCGTCTGGCAAAGACTTCGCCCGGTCCACCCTTGCAAAGCAACCACTATCAAGCTTGAAGTCGAAAAAATTCTTAAAGTTGGCTTTATTTATCCCGTGGCTTTAACTGATTGGGTATACAATCTCATTCCGGTTAACAAGAAACAAGGTATGATCCGTGTATGCGTTGATTACAGGGACATTAATAAAGCTTGTCCTAAAGACAAGTTTCCCACCCCCTTCATCGACCAGATTGTTGACGATTGTGTTGGGAGTGAAATCTTCTCTTTGATGGATGGTTTCTCCGAATATAATCAAATCAACATCGTGCCCACAGATAAACACAAAACCGCTTTTATTTGTCCTTGGGGCACTTTCGCCTACCGAAAATTACCCTTCGGTTTAAAGAATGCCGACGTGACTTTTCAGCGTGCCATGTCTTATGCCTTTCATGATATAAAACACATTGTACAACCATATCTAGATGACCCACCGACGCATTCCATGCGCCGCGTTGATCATCTGACACACCTATGAGCCATTTTCCTCCGATGTCGGTTCTATCGTATATGCTTAAACCCACACAAATGTGTTTTTTGTGTGGAGTTTGGCTGACTTCTAGGCTTTATCGTATCTCTTCAAGGGATCAGGGTAGATCCTTTGAAGGTCGAAGCGATCCTCAATCTCCCTCCTCCTTCCTCACTTCGCCAACTACAAAGTTTGCAAGGGAAGACACACTTTCTATGTTGTTTTATCCCAAACTATGCTGAGTTAACACTCAGATTTACTCGACTATTAAAGAAAGGCTCTGAGTTTGTATGGGACACCACTACTAACAAAGACTTCGACGCTTTGAAATTGACTTTAACTCGTACCCCAGTACTTTTCCCACCCGATTATAGTCGAGATTATTTCCTTTACCTCACTGCCTCAGACTCTACCATTGCCATGGTTCTGGTCCAAGAGGACGATTCTCCGAAGAACATGTCATTTATTATTTTAGTCGGAGTCTCACGACTACCGAAGCCAAATATTTACATGTTGAAAACTGGCCTTGGCAGCTATTCAGGCTGTCCAACGTTTCCAGCACTATATCCTTTTACGCAAGACCGTCGTGATTTCTGATTGCAACCCTATGCAACACATTCTTACATGCCAGTTGCTAGGGGGAAAATACTCCAAATGGATTTTGATACTCCAGGAGTTTGACTTAGAGTTTGAACGTGCTAAGTCTAAGAAATCCTTGGTGTTTTCCGAATTGATATGTGACCTTCCTTGTTCTGAGACAAAAAATGTAGCAGAGGATTCATCACCTGATGAATCCCTTTTTCTAATCAATTCCGATGACCTTTGGTATGGAGATATCATTATATATCTCCAGACTCAGACTTTTTGGCCCGATTTGTCTAGTACTGACCGTCATCGCATACTTTATCAAGCCTATCAGTATATCATCCTCGGTGATACTGTTTATCGTCGTGGAGTTGACTCTGTTTTTCGACGATGTCTCACTTATGATGAAGCTGAGAAAGCTTTGAATGACTGCCATTCTGGAGCATGTGGTGGTCACATGTCTAGGTATGGTACTGCCCAAAAGATC
Source organism: Picea engelmannii (assembly GCA_009831015.1). Lineage (NCBI taxonomy): Eukaryota > Viridiplantae > Streptophyta > Pinopsida > Pinales > Pinaceae > Picea > Picea engelmannii. The sequence continues at coordinate 494,302 of ML786122.1, forward strand.
TTATGAGCTGGGTATTTTTGTCCTTCTCTATTCAAAGATTGTATTATTGCAGTCCAAAAATGCCACGCTTTCCAAACATACAACAACAAAATAAGATCTCACCCCGCTCCCTTACATCCTGTAGTTTCCGTTGGACCCTTCACTAAATGGGGAATCAATTTCATGACATGTAACCCTCACTCAGCTGGGGGGCATGGGTACATTATTGTAGCCATAGATTATTTCATGAAGTGGGCCGAGGTGATGCCTACATTCGACAACACGGGAAAAACTGCAGCCCTATTCATCTTCAATCACATTATTACATGATTTGGAATCCCATAGGCTATCGTTACCGATCACGGTAGCCACTTTCAAAACTTTATGATGTCCGAGCTTATGGAAAATTTGGGTCTTTGACATGACAACTCAACCCCCTACTATCCACTGGACAACGACCAAGTCAAAGCAATAAACAAAGTACTTATTACCATGCTTCGACAAATTATCAGAGTTCACAAAACGAGTTGGCACATGATGTTGTTCTCCGCATTGTGGGCCTATCGGACATCCGTGAAGTCAGCCACGGGATTTACGCCCTTCCAATTAGTTTATGGTTTAGAAGTTGTTCTACCGATTGAATGTGAAATTCCATCTTTAAAACTAGCCGTCAAACTTCTCCCAAACACCTCTGCTAAGGAGGAACGTCTGTTGTATCTTATGCAATTGGACGAAACCCGTCGCAATGCCACCCTAGTTATTGAAACCTAGAAGAAATGTGTAAAATTCCAATACGACAAACATGTCAAGCCACACATGTTCTCTGAAGGTGATCTAGTTCTCCTCTATGAACAAGATCGTGATTTGCTAGGAGCCAAAAAATTTGAGGCTATGTGGCGAGGCCCTTATATTGTTAAAAGAGTGTTGGAGAAGGGAGCATACGAGTTAGTAGATTATGATGGCATTCCTTTGAGTGAACCGAGAAATGGGCTTTACTTGAAGAAGTACTACGCTTAGCCTATCTCTGCATAAGCACTTGTATTTTTACTGTATCATACTCTTGTGTGTTACTTTAGTGTGTTTCTGCTATTTGACTTTTACCCTTGGTTACTTACCCTGCATTGTTTTTGGTCTCTAGATGTCAATTTTTTTTCTACCTTATATTGGTCTCACCGATAGTGTTAGCCGTAGTACCCGGAATTTAGCTTCTGCTGCTTGGGAAATCTATGCACCCTCAAACGAACTTATTTTTCTACAAGGTGTTTGTCTTGGTCAAGAGACCAATAATATCACAAAGTATAGCGCAATCATTGAATTATTAACTAGTGCTATTTCGCTTGGGATTCGTCGCTTCATTATACGACTTGATTCGTAGCTAGTAGTACTACAATTAAACTATGTCTATGTTATCCGAAGCCCTACTCTATTACGGGTATATTTACGAATCCGCCTCTTGGAACATCATTTCGATTATATTGAATATCAACACATTCCTAGATGTCTAAATACATTAACTGATGCTCTAGCTAATTATGTATTAGAAAGACAATTGAGACATTTGTAATTCCAATCACATTTCACAAATTGTACAAAACGCAGAGTAAACCGGTAAAAGTGATCCAGATGGATATCGGTGGCCACCCACCTTTTCCAAATGGCTCAAAACAGTTTTCTGGCCATTTTGGCAATTTACTATTTTTAGCAGGTTTTCACTTCCGGGGCCATTTTGAGGGTCTAAATGAAGTTTTTTCGAGATCGAGGTTCTCAAAGATAGCCAAGGGAATAATTGAGCCCCCAAAATGAATCTCCTCGACGATACCTTTCCAACGAGCTATCACACGCCTAAAACGGAGATTGTATGCAAAAGTTACAACCCCGGGAAGTTGATGCACCAACTTACCCAAACGGGACCCACATGACTTTTGGCGCTTCATCTCCTAGGGTTAGGTTTTTGGATGTCTAGGACTTTTGACATTCCCGATTATTGTAAAAAGGCCTCCAGAGCCTCATTATAGCCATGTTCTTGCGAATGCGAGTAGCCGTCACATCTCTTCTCAGAGATAAGCTGCCACCATTCTAGCGAGTCTTTCACTCTGTATTTTTATAGTCTCTGTACATTTCTTTCATTAATAGAAATCGTGTATTACTGTATCTCTGTGTTTATGGTTGCATCTCTGATATATTTATGTTATATTACTGGATATACCCGATATCTCTGTGCATTTCTTTATTATATCTCCGCTCTCATTTCGTGCCGAAAATAATCCGGATCAAAAAGCCTCATGTATATATATATATATATATATATATATATAATGATATAATGTTTACAAAAAGAGTTTTCATTCAAAGATCAAAATATCAAAATATAGAGCCCATGGCCCCTACAAAATGGCATCATGGATGCCTCTCGCGATAGCATACTACTGCTCTCTCTACCCTACGTAGTAATCGACTAAGTGAGCCAGATACGCCTACAGTATGGCGTTAATAACACCTCGGGATCTCCTCGATGGATATATCAGGGATGTCTGCCGTCAAGCCTTCCAGGTTCTGCTCTATCGCATCATAATCCTCAGCATCCCATCCAGCTACTACATGTTCCTCTCCTCGCCTCTGAATAAGAGAAGATCCCGGGGGTCGATGTGGCCCTACATCTACATAATCGAATTTTTTTTATTATTCTTTTGATCGGAAGCATAAAAACATTAAATATTTTAAAAAATCATAAAAACATTGTAAAAAACAAATGTCTTTCTTACCTAGATCTTCCCATTGAGATCCCTAAGGGAGAACCAAATCTGGATCACCTCGGGAGTCTAGATTGGCATAAGTATAATCATCAATTATCAGGATTTGCAGTCCCAACCAATTGAAGAATGCATCATCATACTTCACAATCCGGCTCGCCACATGCCATGTCATCAGGTCACACCATCTTTTCATTCATGGATCTCTTGAGGCTGGTATTCCCCATTCCACCTGCAGGCTTAGGTGTGGAACTCTTTCTAGGAAGAAAGACACTAAAATGGACCCATAATCGAACTGTTTTAGGTCCCCACTCTTGCTTTTCATGAGTTGGATTTTCATGCTGCGTAATACACCGTCACACCAATTGAATACTCGAGGTTCCAAGCATTCAATAGCATATTGAAAGTAACTTTGGAGTGCCATGTGTGGAAAAGCACTCCTTGCCATCCGTGCAATAGTAAAAAGGATGGTTATGAGGGTCAAATCTCTCACACCTCGGATTGCTATTTTTCCTTTATGTCTTTCGGCATTAGGTTCACAATGTCGACGAATGTACTCACTCATGGGAAAACCACCACCTCGACCACCTGTCAGAGTCATGCGTGCCCCACGACATGAAAACCCCATCAGGAAATAAATATCCTCAATATCCAAAGAGGGGACAGGAACACTTGCGTGGAACACTTGTTGTTCTGAATCCCACATATGAACCAAATATTCTAGTAATATCCATTGGGCTCTCATGCCCTGAACTTTGAAGAATTTTAATAGACCACATTGCTGGAGTGCATTCACAGTCCCTGGATCATTTAAATCCATAGAATCATCTTCTTCGTGCTCATGCTCTCTCCATTCCAACATATTTGCAAGAAAACACCTGCATGGGAAATAAAGAAGATCTTTAGCACACTTTTTCAACATTTTTTGGGATTTTTGTTGAGTCAACATTCACTTTCCATTTTAGTTTTTCGGTCGCCGCGATCAATCTTCAAGTACAGTGCGGAATTTCCGCGAGTGCACCTTAACACACCTGTGGAAATCGTTGATTTCCGTAGGGCCCGTTATAGGCCACTCGTGGCGGCCCCAACGCACGACTAACAGTCCCAAATCATAAAAAAATCTTGAATTTTTACCATCAAAAACAAAAATTAATCCGTTGAAAAGATATAAGATGAGATGCTTACCTATTTTACACAATCCGTTCATTGAATGATCCCCTGTGGCCTCCGCAATCCATCACCGAAGTTGAGGTGAAAAACAAGGGTTTTTGGTAAGTTTTTGACCAAGTGCAAATAAAATGGTGAAAAGACTTTTTGCTTCTATTTATTACTTTTTTTTTATCATTTTTACTAATATTTTGTTTTATATAAATACATTTTAGTCAAAAACCCATTAACTCTAAAGGTCTTATAAGTGTTTTGTTCCTTGCAAGAAAAAATTTAGGACCTTGGACAACGAAGTATAGACGTTTTTTTTCGATTTGTTTTGGTCGCATGTACAATTAATTTTTAGGGGTTTCATAAAAACCTCGAGCATAGTATTTGTTCGTTCTTGGGCTCGAAAATCAATGAGAACGTAACCGAGTATGCTTTTGTCGTCTTTTCGTACTCATTATGGTAACACGAAAACAACGAAACCTATGGAGAACTGTTTAAGCTCTTTTCATGCTCAGTAAAAACAAAAAGATTGCCGAGTGACCTTGTTCTTTTCACGCTCGTAAAAGTATTTGAAGAAAATGTTTGATGGGCGATAGTTTATCACTTTTTCGGTCTTGTCAAACTACTTTACGAAAAAGGAACTGGGAGAGTTCTCTTTGAGTGTTTTTCAGACACTCAAAACATGAAAAATCCCCAAGTTTTCTATCTTTGTACTTGTTAAACAAACATCGAAAGGCCTGCATGGGACCAAACCACTCCTTCTCAGGGTTCGTTAAATATACTCCGAGGGACTTGTCCGAAGGATGAGCTTAAATTGACAAGCATATATTATCCTCCTCAAGCTTGCGTAAAAATAAAGAGGTACTTGCCAGAAATGGTGGGGGGGAATTTGGGAAATGAATGTGTCTCTATATCTGTATTAATGGCAGTAAGTGTCACTCTTGAACATGACACCCCTCTTCGTCATTTGAATTTGGGTTGGGTAATCCATTTGTCTCTTGTCTGACCTTCTGCAAGTTCATATCTTGGGTCGTCTTTGAGTCAATACTGTCAAGATCATTGTCGTGTCATTCATATGTTTAAGAGAAATTCAACTGAAACCTTCTATCAAGTCGGTCATCTGCAATTGTCCATTCTTACCATGTCGACCTTCCCTGTGTCAGTCCCAAGTCACATATGTATTTTTCTCTACCCTAAATCTATTACTTATTTCGTGTTATTGATGGGGGATACATCAAGGCCCTCCTATGACGAGTCTTTAACTGTCGTCTTCAGCTCATTATCCAGGAAAACGACTTAGAAATTATTTAGTACCTTAGAGCCTGCATGCCTCAATGGTAGGTTTCTTTGCTTTCGACAGTGGATTCACATCATTGATCCCTGATCAAGAGATTCTGTCAAGTGTTCGACTTCAACTCATTTATTCACACTTGTTGGATTGTACTGGAGTACCTTGGGAGTCATTGACATCAATGGTAATTTCTCTCGCACTTGTTAACAGTTTTCATTAATGACTGGTAATCAAGTGGTTTCTATTCACGTTCGACTTCAACATCTGTAATCACGTGACTAGAATCATACTAACGGACGATGGATTAAAGACCCTGGACTTCATCATTTTTTGGTCCAGGTTATGATGGAGTATTTGTGATTTGTTTTGACACATAGATCCACAGTGTATTCCTAGTGGCTATGCAGAATCTTGTTGACATGGATTCACGTTGTATAATTGGTGGCCATGATCTACATTTATGATTTCGATCATTTATGGTCTAAACATGGGAATGCCTACTTCAGACATGGTGTGATATTGTACAGATTCTTGATTGTTTGCAGGTTCCTGATTGGTGTGCTCCTATTTCTTGACACATACATGCTTATTTTACAAAGTATTTCGGTTGTCTCGAGTTCCAGCCTCATACTTTGTGGGGCATTCTGTTACACATTATTTTGGTCACCCTAATGATGATTACATAAACATGTGTTCAGGTTCCCAATATGATCTTTTGCCTGAGAAAAGCAACCTCTTTCCACCCTTGCAAAATGCATTTTTGGAAGGCCGCCGCGGGCTGCTCCCTTTACACAGTGCGGAAATCCATGATTTCCGCAGGCTACACTATAGCTATCCTGCGGGATTTCCGTAGGCTGCTATATAGGCAGGTTGCGGTGACACTTTAAAACTAAAAGAGGAAATAAGTTCTAGCAGCTTCTAGAAGTAGAATCTTCTGGAAATATGAGGTGGCGTCCGTATGGTTACGATTCTAATGACTTCTTTTATTTGATGGGATCATCCTCATCACTTTAATCACTTCATCTTCTCCTATATAATGATAGGATTCTCATGGAAAAGGTTAGAGATACAAGCATAAAGAAGCATATAAAAATTATGAAAGAATAGGCTGAAGACTGTGTGAAGAATCCTATTTCAAGTGATGCTTGAGGTCTCCGTTCATCCATCAAGATTTTGTGAAAAATCTTCATGAAAATGTTAGAGAAAATGTATGTGTGTGTCAGAACAAAGGGCCACTGAAAGGGAACTTGCGACATCAATGTGATTCGTTTGTATCTTCTACCTTTCATTAATATAATACGGTGGGACATCTCTTTCCCATAAAATGATTGATATTTTATTACATGACTCCTTGATCACATGTTTAGGTTGTCATTGAATTTCACTATTGCTGCTTTCACGTTGGTTGATTTGTGTCATTGTAGATCTGATCTCACAGGAACATTAGAGTAAGGCAGGATCAACAAAGACATAAGGAAGCGATTCATAAGGTATGTTATCTATTCCTTCTTTGGTAGTTAAATTCAATGATTGTAACCTAGGGAAAGCATCTTGTTCCGTCTTGTTTTGTTCTAGATCCAGGTGGATCTAGGGGGATTAGTTCATGTACGCATCTACCGATTTACCTGTTAACAAAAATAATGTGTAACAGTCAGCCTAGGCAATTAGCCAGAATTACTATAAATATAGGAGGCCAGTCTTCATTCTGCAGGCAGTCTCATAATTGCAGAGCAGCACTTGTGCGCACTGTAGTGCCCAGTTTTGTGTGCAGGTTTGGAGGAGAGATTCCATTGTAGCTGCTGCATCTAGCAGATCACATTTGGCTTGGACTATCTCTTGGTTAGGGTTTGGACTATCTGATCATATCTTGTTGTGCGCTATCCTTGGGGAGAGGTGCGCTACCCTTTGTTCGACTATCTAGCCTAGGGTTTGCTTCAATAGTGATTCTCTGTCAAGGTTAAGGTGCGCAGAGGGTGGCTTCACCCTATGGTTGGGTGACAATAGTGATATTTTCAATGGTAAAACAAGCACATTCATTCATATTCTAACATGTTATGGGCCCACACCTCCTTCATTCAATCTAACTGCTAGAAGGAAACATAGTCGTAAGGATATTAAGCTCGTTGAAGAACTTCCACTAGGGTTTCTAGCAGGAGCAGTCACCATATCACTGCCGCTAGGGTTACTAGCAGGTGCAGTTGCAGAAACCCTATTCCTCTCATTGAGACACCTTAAGTGAAGGGATTGACCTAATTTCTGGATAGATCAGTGTGCCCTAGCCTAGCGCATCTCCTGGTACTCTCAGTAAGCCAAGATGTCAAGTTTGAGTTTTTGGTTAGATCTAGGGTTGACCAAGTCAAAGCAGCCATGATTTACTCTATGAAGTCAGAAAACAAGTTAGACGGAGCTTCTAACTTCATAGCATGGAAGACAAAGATTGACCTCATCCTTTCCAAGAATAAAGTGTTGGATATCGTAAAAGGAAAGATCGTGGAACTAAAGTTTGAAGAAGGAAAAGAGAAGGAACCACGGAACATTGCAATTATGGATAAGTTCAAAGATGGTGACATCAATGCCATGAGTATCATAGTGGACTCTATAAAATACCACTTGATACCATACATATCCCATCTTGACTCATCAAAGAAGATGTACGATGCCCTAACAAACCTCTTCTCAGTCAAAAACATTGGACAAATAACGAGTCTAAAGAATGCGCTCCGTGACATGAATATGAATGATGATGATAGCATAACATCATACTTTGTGGGGATATCACAGTTAAGATATCAACTACAAGTTATTGAAGAGATCATTTTAGAGAAGGAATTGGTAAACATAGTACTCAATGGTCTTCCCAAGACGGGGATGCATTACCAGAAGCATGAACACAAGAAAGGAGTATCCTACATTTGAAGAACTTTGGACTTGTTGTGCTCAAGAAGAATCCAGGATCAGTGCAAAAGAGAAACCCCAAAAGAAGTACAATGATCAAGCCTTCACAGCAAGATTTGAGAACTTCAGGAACGAAAGGAAGTTTGGTTCAAGGAAGAAGCCAAATCAAGAGAAAGATATTTCAGAAATACAATGCTTCAACTGTCGAAAGTATGGTCACTACAAGAATCATTGTCCCGAGCTAAAGAAAAGGAAGGAGAAACATGAAGCATCAGTTGCCGAAGAAAAGGAACCTACAAAGAAGACTAAGCATGATGAAAGAGACTTTTTCTAAAGGTAACAATACTCTTCTTAGTACTTGTACATATCTTGTTTGCATAGACTCTGTACATATCTTGTATATCTATCTATTAGAAGATAATATGTTCCAAGAAGAACTATACTTATGGAAGAACAACAAGATAAGGATTGCTATCATAATACACATGAAAGGATGAAATACATCAAACAAATCATGTGGAAGCTATTACAAGATAAGCCGAAATCAAGAATCAATCCTGAAGAGACTTAGAAGAAGCAAAAATAAGTTAGCAATCAAGAGGAAAATGGAGAAAGACTTATAACACTTTGCGGAAGGGAATGAGGATGCAGACGGAAGTGTGGACTCTCCTAGATGGAGGGAGCCAATTATATAAGAAAAACATGCACTCATACATGAAGCAAGGGCTAGGAGGGAGATAATCCTATGATCCATTGAAGATGATGAAATATATATCCATGGTAGCAGCCATGAAAGGCAATACATGTTCAGTTCGACCTCAGAAGAAGTCTTCTTCGAAAAGAAGTCTTAAAGTATCCCTAGTTGTCCATCCACATCCGTGATCCTATAATGAAAGGAAGAAGTGAAATATTTAGGGCATGGAATCTATAAGAAACTCCATGGACCCAAGAGCTAAAGAAAAACATCAGGAAGAACATGAAGATTCCAAGAAAGAAAGAGAAGCCAGAACAACCAGTCACTGTATTAAGAATCACAAGATCACCAAATTGGTATGAACTCAATAAAAGAAATCAAGCAGAGGAACTGAAAGTTTTCATGAAGAACAATGTATATATATGCAAGCATTGCAAGATCCGGAACTAGAGGTTCTCCCATATGGAGGGAGAAGACTATGATGATTACTTGTTCCAATAAATCAAACATACCTCTACATGAGTCTTTATATCATCCACAATATCCATGGGTTTGAGTTCTACATCAAATGAATGAAAATATTGTTCTTCAGAGCAATTGAACAAAGAGCGTATGAAGAGAAACCTCAATACTTTGAAGCATACCAGAAAGAGACCCTCGTATCCAGATAGAAGAACATAACTTGATGGAGAACCTCCAGTGCACAATAGAAGCATGGTGAATATTTTCTATAACAGAGATGTTGTATCAAGATGATTACTCAGAAGATCAGATCTGATGATGACAGAAGAAGTGCCACATGGATATGTTCCAGTTTTCCAACAATGATATACTTTATTTATCAGAGCTACATGAAGCCTTCAAAGAAAACCAGTGTTCCAGACCAAAGTACATTTGAAATCAAGAATTACATTATCCATGATGAAGTCCAGAAAGGAGAAAGTGTTTCTCCAATACATATCTCCACAGATGAGCAGATAAGCAGACATTTTTGGTAAAGCTTCTGTCCAAGATGAAAGAGTTTGCGTACTCAAGCTGGAGCTCGTGGATATGACTTCCTTATTGAAAAAGGAAGAGATGACTCCTAGGTTGGGAGGGAGCATTGATGTATTATTGATTGATGGACAATCATTTTTCAGTTCGAAAAATGGTCCAGGATGAGTAGATTCTTTCCAGTTCAGAAAGTGGATTGAGATTTCTGACGAACAAACATTTTCCAGTTTGGAAAATGGTCCATATTGCTGATGTAGCATAGACAACAACTTCCCATTATGGTTAACATGGGAAGTGGTCTAGGGTAGTCTCTCTTCTTGAGGGTTACTCAAGAAGACTAGCTCGCCTCGCCGAACAACAATTTCTCATTGTGGTTAACATGAGGAATGGTCCATTTTGGAGGTTGGTTCAAGACAATCATTTCCTCTTGTGGTTAACATGGGAAATGGTCCGGACAATCATTCCTTAGGGCGGATTCATTCTCTCTAGGATGCACTTTGTTTAGTGCCAGAGGAATGGCCCAGGGTGGGGAATGGCCCAGGTTCAACAATCAGGGACATACATTCCTTAGGGCAGACTCATTCTCTCCAGGTTACACTTTGTTTAGTGTCAGAGGAATCGCCCAGGGTGGGGAATGGTCCAGGCTCAGAAAATCAGGACAATTATTTTTCCTTGCTTGCGAAGAATAGTCCAAATAGCTCATCATTGATGTTTGACTTTATGAGGGCAGATGCTTTTTCAGATCTCAAATATGTGAGTAGAAGAATGGCCCAGATAATTCAGGTTATATCATAACATTGTTTTTGTGCAGGTTGATATCAGATGATTGTTATGAAGACTGTATGTCTCTAGACAATAGATGTATACTACTGTGGTGGATGTGTTCCACTGTTTGATCAAGTACCTATGTGCTACTTGGTGTGGTAGTGTACCACTGGATTGTAGTTGTGTACTACTATGGATAGACACAGTTGTGTTCTATTAAATGATATTGTTCTGATTTCCTTGAAGACTATCAACAGTGTTGAAAATGATTATCAGCTAGATGGATGATCAATGAACAAAGATTTCCCAAACAAAAAATGGTTCAGAACATTTATTCTTCTAGATTAGAAGAATGGCTCTTGTGTCACTCTATGGAGTGAGCATCATGTCTGATTACTCAGATAGAGTATGGTTCCAAGAGATGATGCAGATGATGACACTGATGGTGATGATGGTGCTCATGATCTAGTCATGAGATAGTCTATACAACTATGTTGATGCTACCAAGTGAATGGTATGTTTGTTCTCAAGACATTACCTGTAATACTTCCCTAGCTACAAGGGAGTGTTGATATTATGGTAGCTGCGGGAGGTATTTACCTCCATGTGTAAACCTGACGAGAATAGAATACTCCATGAAGCAAGAAGAAACCCTAATGAGTTGGATAATAACCCTAGAAGACATGTCGACTCAAGAAGATAACTTGTATTAGGTTATTAGCCTCCAAGAGAAGAAGTCGGCTAGAAGAAATAATATATATTGAACAGAAAGATACCCAGAATGAGAAGTCGACCCAGGTAGTTAGCCAGAATTACTATAAATACAGGAGGCTAGTCTTCATTCTAGAAGGCAGTCTTAGAATTGCAGAGCAACACTTGTGCGCATTGCAGTGCCCAGCTTTGTGCAAAGGTTTGGAGGAGAGCTGCCATTGCAGCTGCTGCAGCTAGCAAATCACGTTTGCCTTGGACTATCTCTTGGTTAGGGTTTGGACTATATGATTATCTCTTGTTGGTGCGCTATCCTTGGGGAAAGGTGTGCTACTCTTTGTTTGGCTATCTAGCCTAGGGTTTTCTTCCAGAGTGATTCTCTGTCAAGGTTAAGGTGCTCAGAGGGTGGCTTCGGCCTATGGTTGGGTGACAATAGTGATATTGTCAATGGTAAAACGAGCACATTCATTCATATTCTAACAGGCCCAAGCACATGCAATTTAACTTAAGACTTGAGTCATGATGGGGGTTTTCCCTCCAGTCTACCCTTTCGTCTGTCTGAACTGAGAAAGCTCTGCGTCCGAGTTCAATAAGCCTCATGCATCTTTGAAACTTGAAGCTGGTGATGTTTTCTGGGGAAACCAATACACCTTCTATCTGAACTGTTGAGTCTCTGTTCGACCCCTTTGTGGATTCCTTATCACACACTCTGAAAACTAGTGGAAAACCTATGGATTGAGCTATGTCATCTATGCGTCATGTGAGCCAGTGGATATGCTCTTGCAAAGTCGAGCCCATCCCTGAACTTTCTTTGAGTCGTTGCCTTTTGTGTTCCTGAGTGGAATTGACCAGTTGTGGTTGCTGATTATCTTCACCTTGCAGAAATTGGGCTGAAACTGGTTGAAGAAGAGGGTTGTCAGGCCCGTGGTAGAAGAGGCAGGTTGTCAGACCTATGAGTGACTCTCTTTAGGTGAGAGAGAGTCTAATCGAAAGTGGTTTTATGCTAGAGAGATTCCATCACCAGCTACAAATCTCTGAGAATTCCTGACCCGGCCTGTTGCCGAGGCTCGGAGGGGAGGTGAAGCATCGATGGACTGTGCTTGTGAAGGTGTATACTCCCGAGTAAAACAGGCATGTGGGGAATGAGAGTGGTGAGTAGTGGGCATAAGAAGGCTCCTGGGGAGAATCATTCTGATTGTTCTGTGCAGTATTCCCGTAACCTCAGCCTAGTCTAGGATTCCCTGACCTTGGGTGGAGCTTAGTCCCAACTCGGGGGTGATCCACTATTGAGTGTGATGAGAATTGAGGTCTAAGGCTGGGAGGTTCGTGGAAGTTCTTCACGTGGTTGGTGGAGTTACTATAGTTCCAAAGATAAGTGTCATTATGTATTTTAATTATGTACTTAATTAGAGTGCATTTCTGTGATGCTTGCAATATTATCATGTATTTTGTTGCAATGATATTTACTGTTCATTTCAATCATTCTGTATGTTAGCAGTAATTATGTGTTTACTCTGTTAAGCCATTTCATTCTCATTTAAATGAATACTACATAAATATGAGAATGTTTCCACGTAGTAGCGTTGCACGACAAGTGGGTTGATAGCCCGAGAACGTTGCAATATGGTATCAGAGCTAAAAAGGCTAAGTTAAGGTAGTGTTGGTAGCATTGCTCGACCTGTTGGGTGCTGGGGATGTTACAATATGGTATCAACGCCCAAGGTTTCAATGCTGAGCCTGGATGGGCCGAATAAGTGGTCTTTGGACCCAAGGTTTCGAGAGGAAATTGAGTCGGAAGGACTAATTTCGAACCTTAGAATGCGTTTGAGTGCCAACGGGTTACCTAGTCGCGTTACAAAGCTAAGGAGGAGTAGCAGTAGAATAAAACCATAGTCGTAGATCAATTGTAGAGGAAAGGATCCGTCAAATCCACATCCAGATACTTAGGAGAATGTGCAGAAGAGATGAGATCTGGGCCATCAGATCTGAGCATGGGAACAACAGTCGTTGGATCTAGGGAACGTGCACAAGGCTTAAAACCCTTTGGATTTGCACAAGAGTGTGGATATCACGATACGCGAAGTCCTGACATCATCAAAACCATCCATCAGGAGGGATGCATGGGGAATGATCATCCTTTTGCTGACTCGTGACTAAAAAATGGTCAAAGGGAAAGTTCACGATAATTTGTGAAACGCGAACTCGTGATTAGATCACAGTCATGAGATCATGGAGGAATCAGGACCATCTGATTGGGAGTTCCGAAATGTCGACATTTCGGGAGTTCGATCATCGAGAGAGTGGGATGTGTTGTTGCACAAAATCCTGAAGCCCGATGTCTTGAAACAAAAACGTGGGCGCAATGGGGCTGAAAGGCATCACCTGAAGTAATGTGGACCTTCTTAAGTACACCACGTGTCACCACCGTGGTTGGTGACAATTGTGTTGTGGGCCTAGAGTCTAGATAGGTCGGAAGTTTAGAAGTCAGGAGTTGGAGAAGGAAGCGAGTGTGGGAGCCTCCAAGTCCGAAATCCCAAAACCCTGAAACCTGAAATCTCAAAGTCCCGATTAGAGAGCCTTGAGACGTAGCTCTTGGTTACAACCATGGTTGTGTGGGTGGGAGAACTGAGAGAAAGGAGCTAAGGCCTAAGTGCACTACATAGCCGAGTAGAGCTTGAAAAATTCATGGAAACTGAGCATTTTCAAGTGTTTATGAATGTTGTGGAATTTCTTAAGAAACAATGGCCTGGAAAATTCCGGTTGTCTGCACATTGTGTTTGCAAAAGTTCAACAAGTACTAGAACTGAATAGAATTTCCACCAAGTGCAAAGGAAATGGAAAGGGCACGAACTGCTTCCAGTTTCGAGGACAAAGCAAAAGGAATGGATGTTCACTTGGGAGTTGAAGGATCGAACTCCAATGGCCATGGAGAGGAGATAGATAAGGAAAGAAACCTAAGGAAGATCATTGAAGGATTGCAAAAAGATTCCCAAACTCGCTGAGCAGATAGCAAAAATCTTAGAAAAGCTCAGGAAAAACAAGGTGAATTTAACATAAATATGTTAAAGAGTTTGGAGAGAATAGAGAAGAAGTTGGAGAAGGAGAGCGACTCGAGCAGAACAGGGAGTCACCAAATGTCTGAGGGAAGAAGGTCAAGGAGTGTAGATAGACACCATCATCACTCCCAAGGTCGCTCCAAGAGAAGGACTCATAGTAGTTCAAGCCCATCTCCTACTAGAAAGCACAGGAGATTGGGAGTGGATGAATTGAAGGGAGAGATGAACAAGATTAAGCCTCCTACGTTTGATGGAGAACATTAGAAAGAGGAAGACGTCGAAACATGGTTTCCTGGTATGAGGAAATACTTCCAACTACAAAATTATCCCTCTCATGTAGAAGGAAGAATTGCGATGTATCAACTAAAGGAAAAACATCCATGTGGTGGGATCAACTTGTGCAGGTGCAACACATTAGAGAGAAAGATATCAGTTGGAAAGAATTCAAGAGGTATTTCGAGAAGAAGTATTTGACTAAGAGATATTATGACAAAAAAATGAAAGAGTTCTTTGAACTCAAGCTGGGCAGCATGACCATTGATGAGTATGAACGTAGGTTTTTGGAATTATTGAAGTATGTTCCATTCATCAAAGAGGAGACTGTCAAGATTCAAAGGTATTCGAGTGGATTTCCACCTTCCATTGGGGAAAAGATCCAGTATGATGACCCTAAGACCATGGAAGAAATGATAAGAAGAGAAAAATGCTTATATGAACAACAAAGAGAAAAGCCTACCTTTCAGAAGGCTTGGGATGACCAGAAGAAGTTTAAGAAAGAGCAGAGGCAGAAGGGAAACGAACTTCCCTTTTTCAGAAAAAATCCTCAAGGACAACCATCGTTTAGAGATCTAAGAATGGTTGAAGTAGGGGAACAAAGGCCAAGACAGATGCCCATTCAGTGTTGGGGTTGTTAGGGAAACCATAAGTGCAGAGATTGTCTACACAAAAATGGAAAAGTGAGAACTGTCCATAATGTTCAGCAAGATGAAATAGTGGAGGACATGGGCAGTAGAATGCGAAGGATCTATGCATCCCTGGACAATAAGAAATCTGAATTTCAGTCACACATGATTGAAATAGAAGGTATGATTAACAACCAACCATTTACTATTTTAATTGATTCGGGGGCTAGCCATAGTTATATATATCCTAGAGTGGTGGAAAGTTTTCATTTGTCAAGAAACAAACATGAAAAGTCTTGGCTAGTGCAACTGGCTACAGGAACCAAGAGAAAAGTCACTGAATTAGTTAAGTCTCGTCCATTGGATATGAAGGGACTGAGCACAAAGGCTAAATTGAATATTCTTCCTTTAGGGTCTTATGACTGTCTGATTGGGATGGACTGGTTGGACCAACACCATGCCATCTTGGATTGTCATAACAAGACATTCACTTTCCTGGATGAGGAAGGGAATAACAAAACAGTCCAAGGAATTCCTAGAGCAGTTACTATCAGAGAGATCTCAACAATGCAGCTAAAGAAGTGCTATAGGAAAGGCTGTCAATTATTTGCAACCCATGTGGAGGAAACACCCAAGGATAAGGTGTCAAGTATTGGAGATCATGTAGTACTAAAAGAGTTTGAAGATGTATTTCAAGAGGTACCCAGATTAGTCCCGAAGAGAGATATTGATTTCTCGGTAAATTTGATGCCTGGAGTAGCTCAAGTGTCGAAATCTCCTTATAGAATGAGCACGTTGGAGTGAAAGAACTACAATTGCAGCTTGAAGAGCTTATGAAGAAGGGGTACATATGCCCAAGTGTGTCACCTTGGGTACCTTGGTCCTATTCGTGAAGAAGAAGGACAGAACGCTGAGATTGTGTATTGATTTTAGACAATTGAACAAAGTAACTGTAAAGAACAAGTATCCCTTGCCGAGGATTGATGACCTCTTTGATTAGTTGAAGGATGTGAAGATATACCTCAGGTCGAGATATCACTAGGTAAGGATAATGGATGAAGACATCAGCAAGATCGCCTTTAGAAGAAGGTATGGTCATTACGAGTTCACAGTGGTGTCGTTTGGGTTGTTGAACGCACACACTGTTTTTATTTGTCTGATGAATGGTGTATTCAGGGACTATCTAGACAAGTTTGTCATAGTCTTCTTGGCTGACATTCTGGTGTATTCCAAGTCGAAGGAAGATCATGAACGACATCTGAGGATGGTGTTGTAGGTGCTAAGGGAGCACCAACTGTATGCCAAGTTGAGCAAATGCTCATTTCATCAAGAGCATATCGATTACTTGGGGAATATTATCTTAAAGGATGGGATAGTTATAGACACTCAGAAGATTGAGGCCATTAGAGCCTGGTCAACACCAAAGAACGTGACAAAAGTTAGATCCTTCATGGGTTTAGCTGGTTATTATAGAAGGTTTATCGCAGGGTTCTTGAGTTTAGCTCACCCTATCACTTCCTTGCAACGAAAGGAGAATAAGTTTCAGTGGATAGAGGATTGTGAGAAACGCTTTCAGCAATTGAAGCAACTGTTAACCATTGATCCAATATTGAAGATTGTAGATCCAATAAAGATTTTGTGGTATGCACTGATGTGTGCAAAGAAGGACTGGGAGGAGTCCTCAGTCAGAATGGATTCATAATTTTTTATGAATCCAGAAAGTTGAAAGAGCATGAAAGGAACTATGCCACTCATGATTTGGAGTTGGCAGCCATAATACACACTCTAAAGAAGTGGAGACATTACCTCAAGGGGATGAGGTTCGAACTGAGAACAAACCATAATGGTATGAAGTATTTGTTTGATCAACCAACCTTGAACGCTAGGCAGAGTAGGTGGTTGGAGTTTCTCTGTGAGTAATATTTTGATATCAAGCATATGAAAGGGAAGGAGAATAAAGTGGTTGATGCACTCAACAAGAGAGTACACAAATTACATGCTACAACCATTATCATGTACCGAACTGATATAAAGAGTAGAATTTTAGAAGCTACAAATGCAGATTTGCAGTACATGGAGTTGGTAGAAAAGCTACAACAAGGTGAGATGCCACATAAAGTGGAGAATTATAAGTTGGAAACTGAAAAAATACTTTTGTACAAGAACAAAATTTATGTACCTAATGTCCAGGACTTGAAACATATAATTTTTCATGAAATGCATAATGTGCCTTATGCAGGGCACCCTAGATATCAAAAAATCGTGGCAACAGTCAAGAGCCATTACTTTTGGCCAGGTATAAAGAAAGAGATTGTTGAATACATTGCCAGATGTATAGAGTGACATAAGGTTAAAGCTGAGCATAGGCACCCAACGGGGTTGCTGCAACCTTTACCCATTCCTGAGTGGAAGTGGGAAGTGGTGACAATGGATTTCATCACGAGATTGCCCAGAACAGGCAAGCAACATGATTCAATTATGGTGGTGGTGGACAATATTATGAAAGCTTCCCATTTCATTCCATTAAAGACTACTCACAAGGCAACGGACGTTGTTGACATCTTTTTGAAGGAGGTGGCACGATTGCACGAAATTCCCAAGACAATTGTGTTCGATAGAGACCCGAAATTTACTTCAAATTTATGGAAAGGGTTATTCAAGGGGTTGGGAATGAATCTGAACTTCAATACAACTTATCATCTTGAGTCTAATGGATAGACAGAGAGGGTGAACAGAATAATAGAAGACACATTAAGGATGTATGTGATGGACAAACCATCTAAATGGGAAGACTACCCGCACTTGGTAGAATTCACCTACAACAATGGGTATCAAGCATCATTGAAGATGGGCCCATTTGAAGCAACTAATAGGGCAATAGTTGGGCCAGAGTTGATCAAGGAAATGGAAGAACAAATTCTAAAAATTGAGTAGAATTTAAAGGTTGCCCAAGACAGGAAGAAAAGTTATGTTGATAGGAACATAATCCACAGAGAGTTCAAAGTGGGTGATGATGTTTTCATGAAAGTGAAAGCCAATAGAAGTTCCCTGAAGCTGGGAAACTGCGTCAAGTTGGCAACCAGATTTTGTGGGCCATTTGAAATCCTAGAAAGGATTGGGCTAGTTGCATATATGCTTGCATTACCTGCATCCATGAATGTACATAATGTGTTTCATGTTTCATTGCTTAAGAAATATATACGTGATGCTAATCATGTAATTGATTGGAATGTGATTCAGGTGGAACTAGAAGGTGTCCTGCAAGTGCATCCTGTGCGCATATTGGACCGGAAAAGAAACAGCTCCGGAATCGAGCCATAGGGATTGTAAAGGTCCAATGGACCTGGTACGGTCCTGAGGATGCACCATGGGAGTATGAAAATTCTATGCAGACAAAATATCCACATCTTTTTGAATATTTTGGAAAATCTTGCTAATGCCGTGTGATCTAAAAATGAAGAAGACTTGAAATCTTGAAATTATTTGCAAGTAAATTTTATGTGTTAGAAGCAAATGGATCAACTTTGCAACACATTAATTAAAGGATTGTTCATTCAAGATACAAATAAACAGCAGCATAATCAATGAACATAAGCACATAAACACAACAATTGATAAAGGAGTTCACCCCTCTCTTGGGCTACATCTCTTGGTCTAGCTTCCAATGGATCATTATTATTAATTGCTCAAAGTGCTCAAAAAAATACCTTACAATGCTCAAACTGACCAACAGACTGCTCCAATGGCTTCAGAGCGTCCAAAAACCCCTAGTTGGGCTTTTTCGGCACCTCAATCGGTCGAAAAACGAAGAAGTTAGGCCTCCTGGAAGTCCCCCCTTCAAGCTTGTTGTCTTTGCATCTACAAAACACACCCTTGTCCATGCAACCTAGCACACACACAATTTAAAGCGTGAAAACCCGACATCGGGCGCAACCGCTCCAACGGTGTGAACTGTAGGACGGTTATGGGCGCCCCATCCCCTAACCGCCTAGCACCCGGGCACGTGGAGGTCATGTGACCTTGCGCATTGACAAAAAGGGCTAAACTGTGCTAACCGTTTTGAAACCCCCCGTGCGCTCCAGTTGTGGTCAAATGTAACATAATAGGACTGCGGGCTTTAACATTTGAATCAACCCGCGCACGTACCAACGGAGGTAGGGTCATATGGATCGATAGTGCGACTGAGGGCTGGGGCTAAGCCCCAACCCAGACCCCCCGCCGACTATCACATAACTCGGTTTTAAATATATTACAAAGCATATAGTTATTAAGAACCACCGTGTGGTCTAGTGGTAGCCCACACTCTACCAAAGCGCATAACCATAGGGGAGGTCCAGGGTTCGACCCCCACAGACTCCATAAAATTTTAACAAACAAACCAACAACCAATACAGGGGTGCCATGTGGCAGCCCATGACTGGGCCACGTGGCACCCAATCACTTGTCCAAATGAATCCACGTGTCAGGATACCATTTGCCCTCAGCTGCCAACCAAACACTGCCATGTCATCACATGCCACGTCATCATACGGTCGTACGACCCTGCCACATCAACCTGTACGGACTGCACAGTCAACGTCCTTTTTTGCCTGTTTGACATTCTGAACAGATTGCAATATCTATCGCTCCTGATGTCCATTTGAGATGAAACGAGTTGCGTTGGGTTCACAACGATGAGGCCTACATTCTTGTCCGGTTTGAAGTGATTCCGAGCACTTTGAATTTTTGAGCAAAATTTGATCCCCTGATCACACCTCCCCATTGGGAAGCTTTTGGACCTCCAAAAGACTATTTTCAGTCTATGTGAAGATGAGGGTATAGTTCCCTCACCCTTCCAACCTCAATCCACTTGGCTTTGCTTGGATTTGTCCCTTTAAGACCAACTCGAAGATACTCCACATTTCCTCGTTTTGAAGTTCGCATTCTCCTGTCAAGGATGGTGTCCTCATGCAGTTCTGTAAGATACTCTGGAGAAAAATCATCTATACAAGGAATCTGAACATGCTCTCCTTGATCATCAATCAACGAAGGCTCATACAATTTCAAATTCTCAACATCAACAACTGCATACATCTGCATATAAGGAGGCAAATCTAAACGAAAGGCATTGTTACCAATCTTGTCGATAATCTTGAAAGGACCATATCGAATCGGTTTCAACTTTTTACCTTCTCCTTTAAGCCTCTCCTTACTGATGTAAA
>ML786122.1:535470-546437 GCA_009831015.1 Picea engelmannii
GAATCCATCTTCTTTTGTAGTTCATTTATGTCCCTACGCATTTCTTCACCTTCATCAAGAGTCCAATTAGGATTTTCTAGAGGCTTATTTGGTGTAGAAGGTCCCTTTTTTGGTGGCATGTTGGCCAAGTATCACTTTTGAATTTTGATTTTGAGGCGGTTCTGCTAGACAATATTTATTCTGTTCTATCTCCCAAGTTTCGGCCCTTTTGGGTATGAAACTTTATTTTAGATAGTTCTCTAATATTTCTTCTCTGCAATGCCACAGGTCTGATCAAAATTGGATGTGCCAAGTGGAATTTACGGTAACTTCCTCACAACTTGTCGATTTTTGGCCTTTCTAGGAGATTTCACTTGTATAGCATGCCCACACAAAATAATCGATATCAAATTCTGAAACGTGCACCCAAAATACTACATACTGTTTAAGATCCAATGAAACCAGTCCCACTCAATTTGGATATTCTAGCAAGAAGTTATGATTGTTTTACCGAGAACACCTTCTTGAGACTAGTCAGTAGGACTAGTCAGATACCCTATCTTACACAAGGTGTATCTACAAATTTAAGATGACCCAGAAGATGAAATTTTTACCACAGATACCTTACTAATTTCTGTAAATTGCCTCCATAGTTCAGGGTGTGAAACATTACAGAAAACTTTTTATAGCGAAAATTCCGCAATGACTCATTTCAGGATGATTCCAGAACCCTATATTGTATAGTTTGTATCTCCGAAAGTATAAGGCCTCATGAGCTTAATTTTGAACCCAACGTACCTTGATCTGTCTTCTAACTATCCTCCAAGCTGTTCCTTCTGAAACATTGTAGAAAAAAAGTTATAGTGCAAATGCCACGGTGTCTCAGATGTAGCAGCGAAACCCCAAGACCTTGAGCTCTGATACCATATGTTAAGAACCAAACATCAATATAGCATAGAAAAACCTCAGGAAAAGTACTCAACGCCTTGAAAAAGAGATAATTTCAGATAATAAGCCTCTTCAAGGGGGCAACCTCCTTTTACCCCACTTAAATGTTCAAGTACAAGATGATTCAAAATGAAAATGTCTCCTTGTTATATATAGGAGACTAGGAGGTATAATTACAACTAATGGCTTAAAGCCGACATAAATAAAATAACATTACTAATATAATATGCCCCAATTAAGGGGTAATAAGCCAATATTAGGGCTTAATAGATGTTCTGCTGGCAGGTGCCCTTCGTCTTGGTTTCCATGATCTGATCAATTTTCGTCGACTCAATGTAGTTAGGATTGAGTTATATAGGGGCCAATTTCTCGATGATATCCAAAGTGTCCAGGAGAGGTGGAAAATATGGTCAAAGCAATTCCACATTAAATATGGGGTGCAATCCAAGGAAAGGGGGAATACTTAATTCAAAATATTTCTCATCTACAACCTTGGTGATGGTGTAAGGCCTGTATTGGAGTGGGTGGAGCTTCTAGTAGGGTCCTATGAGGCACTCTTTCTACAAATTCAACCATAAATTATCTCTCACCTGAAGCTTGTGTGGTACCCATTGTTGATCGTGGTACTGCTTGCACTTGGCATTGGCGTTTTGCAAAAGATCATGAACTTGTTGTTGGATGTGGTGGATATGTTCAACAAATTTGGTTGTTCGATGAACCTTGGTATGAAAATGGGAGGACTCTTCCTGTGTAGCTGCAATGGGAAGAACTACATCAATTAAAGCCAATGGTTGGAACCCCAAACACACCTGAAAACAGATGTGGCCAATAGAGTTGTGAATAGATTTGTTGTAGCTATATTGAACATAAGGAAGGCTCTCATACCATGTGAATGGATTTTTGGAATTGTACATCCTTAGGATATGAAAATTCATCCTATTGGATACCTGTATTTTTCCATCACTCTCTGGGTGGAACTCGTTCGATTTGGTTAGCTTGGTGTCCATCATCGACCATAGGCTAGGCTAAAGAGTACTCAGGAACCTATTGTATCAATCTAAAATAATGGTAGGTGGGAGCCCAAAATGAACCCAAAAATGCCCAAATAAGAGATTAGTAGTGGCCTCAGTTGTGATACTCTTCTTGCAGGGTGTTAAAATTGCCATCTTAGAGAATCTAGCAATGACCATGAAGACATAGTCATTACCATGCTTGGTTGAAGGTAGACCAGACATGTAATCCTTGGATATGGACTCCCAAGGCCTATCAAGAGTAGGAAGAGGGGTGTATAGCCCCTATTTATTAATGTTGGGTTTAGAAATGGCACAGATAGTGTAGGATCTGATATACTTGCTAACATATTGTCTAAGCTTCGACCAATAAAAATTCTTTTGCAGTACTTCCATTGTTTTTCCCACGCCAAAGTGTCAAGCCACTTGACTATAATGGGATTCCAAAATCACTTTTGCATGCTCATTTGAAGGAATACATGGATGGATTAGGTTGCATATAAATCAACCCTGGAGATGAAATTATGGAACTAGTTTTCATGTGCTCGATGTTTGAAAGGTAGAAACAAAGTCAGAGTCGTTATTGCATAATTTGGGCCACCCGAATGTCTCATGCCCACAGTAGCTAATAAATATAGTTAGCACCATAATCGGGGGTCAATTGAGGAAGTCTGCAACAAGGCTAGTGTTTCCCTTCTTGTACTTGATGTTTAAGTGGAATTGTTGCAGGTACCTGGACCACTTCTGATAGTGGTCATTCTAGAATTTTCCTTGTGTCTGCATGAATTGTAGAGGCCTATGATCAATGTGGATGATATTTTCATTTCCCAAAATGTAATGCTTCCACTGTCAACATGCCTGCAGCATGGAGTACATCTCTTTGTCATAGGTGGGGTATCTATAAACAAGATCAGATAATGTTTCACTATGATAGGCCACTATATTCCCATGTTGAGTGAGGATTGCATCGATTGAATAATTTAAAGCATCCATGTCAATCTCATATGGTTGTTGTAGTTCAAGAATAATAAAGACTAGTGTTGAGTACAGGTAGATTTTCAAATCCTCGAATGATTTCTATGGTGATGCAACCCAAACAAGCTTAGCCTTGTCTCCACCCTTGGTCACTTGGCTTAGGTCCCAAGCAATATGAGAGAATCCCAACACAAACCTACGGTAGAAGTTGACAAGGCCCAAGAAGCTGCAAAGCTCGGTCGGTGTATCTGGGGTCGACCAGTCACAAATGAATTGGATCTTAGCTTGATCCACATGCACACTCTACTAATCCATGATGTACCCCAAATATTGATCTCTCTACATGTCAAAGGAACACTTCTCCAAATTTGCATATAACTTTGTGTTGTTGCATGGTTCCCAAGACCTGTTGAATGTGCTTCAAATGTTCCTCTAATATTTTTCTAAATATGAGGATGTCATCCAGATACAATACCACAAATGAGTTTGTGAATGGCCGTAATATATTTTCCATCATCTGCATGAATGTGGTCAGGGCATTATCCAAGCCACAAGGAATGACCAACCACTCAAAGAGAACTTATTTAGAATTGAATATTGTTTTCCATACATCAGTTTACTCAATCCACACCTGCTGGTAGCTTGACTTCATATCAATCTTACTAAAATATTTCACACCCTTGAGTTCATATAGAAGATCATCAATCCAAGGGATTGGGTACTAGTTCTTGATTGTGATATTGTCTAGGGCTCTATAATCAATACAAAGTCACCATGTCACATCCTTCTTCTAAACTAAAGTAATTGGGCTCCCACAAGGTGAGGAGATTGGTCTAATGTGGCCCTTCAAAATTATCTCTTGGATATGGAGTTTGATTTGTTGATTCTATAGAATAGAATTCCTATATACAAGGTTGTTAGGAAGAGGAGAAATATGTGTCAAATCAATAGAGTGCTTTACCTGACAGTGAAAATGCATCCTAGTAAGTGACGAAAATATGTCTTTATGTTCTTCTACTATATTTTCCACCTATTTCTGCTGTGTAGAGGGACCTTGTGTATAGGTTTTAGTGGTTGTAGTGATATTCCATTCACATTATGAACAAACCATAAAGAGGAAAAATATTCCTTTATGAGAGATCACCTTTGTGCATTGCTTCATAAAGATCAAAGATACTGCAGTAGTTGGGACTTCCTCTGGTACCGTGTAGAGTTTACAGGACTAGGATATGCTACCTCTTTGATAACATCACACACTCCTTAGCCTTGTTGGATTCAAGGAAAGGGGGTTATGAAATACTTTAGTATGGTGCATGATAAGGACTTGATTTCCTAGATTCACTTGCTTCTGCTACCGGATCGTTAATTTCAACCAAGATTGGTGGATAAAGAGTCTCATTTGTAGAGGAACGAGTATGGGGTTTCCTCGACACACTCTTAATGAAGACCACCTTGTAATTCTCTTGATCTCATCATTTCTCATGTTCTTGAATAGTTTGTATATCTATACTCCCATTAATCATAGGAGTATCCTTCTGCACTATGGGGGAGCCAACTACCTTCTTCTTACATCAACCGATTCCTTTTTGTTTCCTCCTTTTATTTTCCCTCAAGTTATTGGATTCTAGTGTATCTGCCACCACTTTTGTATAAGGTCCCTGTTGTTCCTGAGTTTATGTTTTAAGGCTATAAAACATACCGTCAAGGCATCCGAAAATAATTTAAAGGAAAGATTTGGAATTAAGGAGTTAAAGAAAGATAAGAGCAGATTCAGTTTCTCAACTGTCTCTGTCTTGCTTCTTGTTGCTCTTGGATGCTGATGTCACGTTCGATAGCAGCCCATGATCTTTCTAGTTCAGCCCTATTTGTCGCTGTTTGTAATATAGTATTGAATAAACTTAGGGCAATGTTGGTTTGATCCTGAAGGCCTGGTTCTACGTTGGGTTGTCTGCTATTAGGGACAGTCATGGATGGTATAATTTAAAGGGTTTATAAGAGGGGCTTTTAATCAATTGGTTGCTTCAGATTTTCAGAAATGATATCAATGAAAACAGTTTCGAAATCTATAACAGTAATGTAAAAGCACATTCAAGGCCGTTTCCTGGTTTTGTAACAAATTTGGATTTTGTAAACAACGAAACACAATACAGAGAAATATAAGGCTTTTATCAAGAAAGAATCTTATATTTCAACTTACAATGATGAAAGAAAAACAAGATTTCTAACAGAGTTAAATATTAAGGAACATAAGGTTTTACAGGTCTTAAAATTACTAAAGTAATTTCAAAGGAAAGACTGTAATACATTCAACATCCAAACCAATCTGAAATAATAAACAACAATGAATATAAATTCAAATTGATTCACTTGTTAGAAACACACATTAAAGGAAAATTTAACGAAGCGTAATAAACAGGGAAAGAAACATAGTCACAAAGTTGCAGGATCCAGAATCTTGTTTGTGGTTTATATTCTTATGAACTTCAAAGTTGATCTTACAAAAATTGGCCTTTTCCAAAATTTCTGAAGCCCTTGCTCCGCCTTTTGAAATTATATTTATACATTTCTACCAAAGTTTCTTGTTGGTAACTAACCAACTCCATAATATTACGGTTACATAAAATAATGTCAACCGTTTACAATTTCTTTCAAAATTCTAATAAATAAAAATATCTTTAAAGTTTTAAATTTGCGTTGATGAACTTCCTTTTTCTGCTTCAACGCATTTAACACATTTGCCCAAAAATTTTACTAAGATTCTGGGAGCCTCAGGTACTTCATTTGCTTCGAAAGAGAAAAATCTTCTCTGTAAGTCTGGCAACTGACTTTCTATTGTTTTCTCTGTGAATTTAACCCTTTCCAACTTTGAACTTGAAGCTATCATCCACTTATCTATTTCTGCAATGTTGACCAATTTAATGTTTGAAAATTTTGCTTTCCTTTCTTCGAGCTCTTCTTTTGACTTCGGCCGATGCCTGGCAATGTTGATTTCGCCTAATGACCCAAAATCATCGTCTGTCCTAATATTTAATAAATATTTTTCAAAGAGGTTGAAAATTCTTTGACAATCTTCATTAACTTCTGTTGTAATTCTTTTATATTCATCCAATTTTGATTCCCAGACCTTTATCATTATATCTCCTTTTACCTGTTCAGGAATAGATAATTTCTGATTTTTTCCAATTTCTTCTTTCTGTGAAGAAGCCACTGCTTTTTGAAAAGTGGTCCTTGCTGCTTTTGCTTCTCTTTCTTTCTGGAACACCTATTCCATGGACCTATTTGATTCCCAAAAATAGTTTTGGATTATTTCCAGATTATAGAATATTTTGAAAAGTGGTCCTTGCTGCTTTTGCTTCTCTTTCTTTCTGGAACACTTATTCCATGGACCTATTTGATTCCCAAAAATAGTTTTGGATTATTTCCAGATTATAGAATACTTTCTGTTGTTCTTCTTCTATGTTTGCATATATCTCTGATGCTTGCATCTTAAAATGTTCAATTTCAATTACTTGATTAGTAATTGAAATAATCTTATCTTGCAAAAATTTATTTTCATCGTCCAACTTTTGAACCTGTTCTTGAGTAACCTGTATCATGTGTTTTGCCTCATCCAAGTTTTTATTCAACTTTTGGATTTCTTGCATGTCTTTGAGTCTAGCTTGTTCTAGACCCTTTTGTATCCCCCAACCAATAATTCTTTCATTTTCCTTTAATCTGTCTTGCAACTGTATTATTTCTTGATCATTTTTCTCAAGCATAGTTGTTAGATTTCCTACATAATACATGTTAGCTGATGCTATAGCACCCATGGTTCCTGCTAACTCTGTAGCGAATTCTCCTTCTTTGAGTTTCCTTCCATCAATGATAATTTTATGTCTTTTGATCGTTCTTTCTCCTACAGGATGAATTTCATGTTTCAAGACGGCTCTTCGTTTTTTACTGAAAAAATAATCAGATGAAGGGATTTCATCTCTTGAGATTGGCTCTAGGTCACTTACATATAGAACTCCTTCATGAGGGGTTCCGAAAGTAGACTGTAGTGGAGTCAATGCTGTGATAGGACTACCAAGTTCCTTTGAAGCTGTTCCTCCAACATTTTCTAGAATATCATCAAGAACTATTGGACTTGTTTCCAGTCCCTTTCCTTTTCTTGTTTCTGGTTCTTTTGTCTGAGAACCCTCTGTGTTCTGAGGAGGTATTTTGGGATTTTTCAATTTATCTTTGTCACTTGACTTATCTTGAATATCAGTTTCAAACCCTGGAGGAGTTGTTTCTTGCTCTAGCAATGAAGTTGACATTTCACCTTGTAAAATCTTTGGCAGACAGCTTCGTTTATGTCTTTGAAAAAATGTAAACCCCACCCGTGAGTCAGGTGACAAGGCTTGTACTCTATTTTTCACTTCCTCATAAGACTTAACATTTTTGAAAACATCATCATAAACTGAAATTTCATGTTCATATGCTTTTAAATTACATTGTATGTAGTGCCGACTGATTATTTGGTAAGGATCATGTTTCCTGTGTTCTATTCTTTCTAATTTCACTTCGTCCAATGACTCGGCCTCCGCCTTAGAATGGCCTAAGTTTAATAAAATGAATTTTCCGACATAAACAGGAAAAGATGGCCATGCTTTTTTCTGCTGAGCTTTTAATTCTAACCCAATACCACCCTTGACTAACTGATAAGCCACTTCTCTGCATATCAACCTGTCTGGTAAATTTTTTGGGAGTGCGTGAGGCGGAATGGAACAGCCATAAACCCTAACATAGGAAAAATTTTCCTCAATGAACCAGTCAACAACTGATTTGAGGTTTTCTATGATGGTATTAGAAATGCGAGGGGGTTTGCATCCAAAGAATATTTTGTGCAGAGGGATAATTACATAATGACAAACATCATAAAAAACGTTTTTTGCATTTTCTTCCCAGAGAGATGAGTGGTATTTATGAACAGGCTCTAGGCAAGAAACATTCCAACTCCTATTCATTAATGGGAAATGAGTCATAAAACAAATGGCATCCATGATATAAGCTGACATATAAAAAGACACTGGTTGTCCTTTTGACCTATCTGCTTTGTAATTCACAACCTCTGATGTGAGGTTATCTGACAAAATTTTGTGCCAATTAAAACTGCGTCCCTCTGAAACTTCCTCTAGAAAAGATGTCCAATCCGCATGAAAGTGACAAGGATCCTTTCTCCCAAAAAGTCTACATAACATCATTGCTACATAAACCATATATTCGTTTAAGGAAGCTATGGCATAAATTCCATGTAAATCAGCCCTAAACTTGTTTTCATCTTTGGCCCATCCTTTAATCATGTTGTTGTTCTTGA
This sequence comes from Picea engelmannii, assembly GCA_009831015.1. Lineage (NCBI taxonomy): Eukaryota > Viridiplantae > Streptophyta > Pinopsida > Pinales > Pinaceae > Picea > Picea engelmannii. The sequence goes on from ML786122.1 coordinate 543,721, forward strand.
GTCTGTACTAAGGCTTAAAGTACAGTGTCGAGGCATCCGAAAGTATACAAAAGGTTGATACGGGATGATACTAACCTTCGGTATGAGAAACTAGAGCACATTTCTACGTTCTTGTCATCTAGCTTCCAACTGCTCTTGAGCAGTTATGTCACGCTCAATGGCTTCCCATGATTGTTCCAATTCATCCCGGGTGTTCGCAGTTTTAAGGATTGTGTCTAAGAGATTTAAAGCGATATGTATTTGACTAGATAATCCGGGTTGAATATTGGGTTGAGTTACTGCGAGAACGGTCATTGAGTAATAGTTCCAGTATGGAAATGGTTTTTAAAGAGATAGTTTATTTGTTGTTCTAATTAGGATGAACTAAAGAGAAACCTTTTCATGAAAAAACGAAATTAGGATGCAAATTGAAGGCCCTTTTATGTAACTGTGTTGTTTTCGATAGAATATCGTGAGATGGGAGAAAACATTAAGCTGTAGATAACATGAAGTTCCTGTTAGTGAAAAAGTCACGTATATACAGAAGAAGCGATTGACATAAACATAATTGACCTAGTGTAAATAAACATAAAATTCTGTAAGTGTAAATTGGTCTTACACCCGCTAAGAGCTGGTGCAGAGGAAAGACAAGAGACAATTACAGAAAAAGACACAAACCTTTCACCATAGTAGTGGTCGTACTAAATTACAGTGATACACATCAATTATGTAGATCAAAATGAAAAGAAACAAATAACATGATGAAACAAACTTGCAACACAGTCGTGACATAATCGGGAATCTTCAGATTGCTTGTATTAACTCCTTTAATGTCATGAATATTGGGCGGCTTGACAGGTACTCGGGTAATGGAGAGAAAATAAATAAATACCTCGTGAGGTGTGCCAATCTTGAAGCGCGGGACGTATTTCGTTTAACTTTAAAGTATTACAAATCTTAATGACTTGAAAACTTTCCTCGCTTTTCGTTGCATCACGAACTCTGTTTTCGCGTTTTGACCTTTTAACTCGCGATACTGCGAGGGCCGATTTCATGGTAATCAATGGGAATCGTGATTGGTGGGTCTTTAACGATGTGATTAACTTAATTTTCCATATCGCGACTCGGGAATTCGAAGACAACTTTTTTAGGAGGATGATATGCCGAGTCGCGATATCGCGATATGGCAGTTCATTAATCTTGATACATTTATGTCGCAACTTCGTGAATCGGAGCATTGGATACCTTAACTTTATGAAAGAAAATGCCGAGCGGCGATGTGCCGATAACCAAGTTTTAATCGTGGTTCGTTTTTTTACCCTCGGTTCTTGACTAAGGTTATCAAAAGGTTATCGCGTTCTCGGCTCTCGGGGTTGTGAAAGCAGAGATTTAGGCTCAACGAATGCCGAGGCGCGAAACCCCGACGATGTCTAATCAAGGGTTAAAGTTTTTACCGTAGTCAATGCTTTGGACGAAAATTAGAACCGAGTTCGCATTCTCGCGATTCGGGATTTGTGAATCAAAAAACCAAAGTGTCCGACTTGTGATATCCGACTTGCGACATTCCAAAACAAAACAAATGTAGCGACCCTCCTAGCTAAGGACATCTACTCAGTCAACCGGTGAATTTTTTTTTGTTGAAGTGTGTGCGCGTGTGCAGGAGAGACAACCCCTCGACTCTACGTCAACACTCGAACCAACAGGACGCAAGTAAGATGAACACAATCAAGATGACCCGACATATCATAGCGACAACAAGAAGCAAACGCCCCTGAACAGGAGGCGGGCAACTAATGGCTGTAGGCAGAGACAAACACCAGGGGTTAGGCACAGTACTGTCACAGAATGAAAGAATCCGTCAGTAGAGTCGCAGTAGTGGAACTGTGCCTTTAAACAGCCCGAGACTACTGATACGGCTCAGAATGTGTCGCAAGAGTGGAACTGTGCCTTTAAACAACCTGTGACTCTTGATACAGCACTGGATTCATTCCACTGGATTTACACACAGACACAAATACTAAGCTACAAGAGGTGTCTATATCCCGCCCGACACGAACATACTACGCAATACAATACCCCCCAGTACTACAAATCAGGGACGAACATAAGCACGACGCCTTGCATTTTTCTAAATAAATGCCCTAATAAGCAACGACATCCGTAACATAAAGGTAAACCCCCGACATTACATTCTCTTGGTTGACTTGCCCTTCCTACCCGTTTATCACCATACATTCTAGTAACCCAACAACAATAGCTTTACAACTAGACGTTATCATCAACACTTCAATTTAAACGAAGATTATCCTGGCAATTTAAACTCCATCATGAACATTTCAAGTAAACCATTTTTAACATTGCGAATGGCCTCATTATTAACATTGCTTAATTAAATAATTATTAATCTTGCAATTTAACTAGTGTTACCATGACCACTAAGCAAACAATAATATTGCAGTGAAGCATTTATCTTTAGCGTTGTAACTTAACAATATTATCCCTGCAATGTAACCAAGTTCCAGCGTTGCACACTACCCCAATATTACCACACCTTCCAATAACCTAACATTAATAGCATGGCAACATCATTCATTGACAATAACACTTCAAATTAGACGAAGAATGGTCTTGCAAATTTAACATCATCCTAATATTCCATTTAACAATAATAACGTGGCGATTCAACCATTATCATCACATTGCAACTTAACAACAATATTATTATTGCTATTTAAACA
>ML786122.1:571388-614059 GCA_009831015.1 Picea engelmannii
AAGATGTAAACCCCACCTGTGAGTCAGGTGACAAGGCTTGTACTCTATTTTGCACTTCCTCATAAGACTTAACATTTTTTAAAACATCATCATAAACTGAAATTTCATGTTCATATGCTTTTAAATTACATTGTATGTAATGCTGACTGATTATTTGGTAAGGGTCGTGTTTCCTGTGCTCTATGCTTTCTAATTTCACTTCGTCCAATGACTCGGCCTCCGCCTTAGAATGGCCTAAGTTTAATAAAATGAATTTTCCGACATAAACAGGAAAAGATGGCCATGCTTTTTTTTGCTGAGCTTTTAATTCTAACCCAATACCACCCTTGACTAACTGATAAGCCACTTCTCTGCATATCAACCTGTCTGGTAAAAATTTTGGGAGTGCGTGAGGCGGAATGGAACAACCATAAACCCTAACATAAGAAAAAATTTCCTCAATGAACCAGTCAGCCACTGATTTGAGGTTTTCTATGATGGTATTAGAAATGTGAGGGGGTTTGCATCCAAAGAATATTTTGTGCAGAGGGATAATTACATAATGACAAACATCATAAAAAACATTTTTTGCATTTTCTTCCCAGAGAGCTGAGTGGTATTTATGAACAGGCTCTGGGCAAGAAACATTCCAACTCCAATTCATTAATGGGAAAGGAGTCATAAAACAAATGGCATCCATGATATAAGCTGACATATAAAAAGACACTGGTTGTCCTTTTGACCTAGCTGCTTTATAATTCACAACCTCTGATGTGAGGTTATCTGACAAAATTTTGTGCCAATTAAAACTGCGTCCTTCTGAAACTTCCTCTAAAAAAGGTGTCCAATCCGTATGAAAGTGACAAGGATCCTTTCTCCCAAAAAGTCTACATAACATCATTGCTACATAAACCATATATTCGTTTAAGAAAGCTGTGGCATAAATTCCATGTAAATCAGCCCTAAACTTGTTTTCATCTCTGGCCCATCCTTTAATCATGTCAGGGTATGTTTGGCCCACTTCAATGCATTCTTTTCTTTGAAACTCGGCTAAAAATTCAGAATTAAAAGTGTGTCTATAATTGGGTGAGAGCTTATACATTACTTGAATATGCTCAGGCCTGAATGAGCCGATGACAACTCCTTGCTCGTTCAGAATGCTTCTGGTCGAGACATCTACTTTTTCCAGTGCCCAACCGATCATATCGGTATATGACACAAGTCTCGGACGTGCATCGACCTTATGAAGCTCTGACTCGGCAATATCTCGGAGGTGATTTTTCGAATCAGTGGCTGCATATTTAAGCTCATCCTCCAGTTTTTTGGAAATTCTAGTCCATGATTTGACAGAGTGTACTCCAGATGCAGTAGTATCGGAGATAATATCACCTTCTGGTTGATCTTCATTTTTCTTCGACGCCTTTTTGGGTGCCATAGCTCTATGTTTAACTTGAAAACCTGTAACAGAGAGTGATTTAGCTTTGAAATGAAAATACAGACGTTTCAAATTTTTATTTCAAATGTATCATAAAAACATTGAGATTTGTACCTCTGTTACGAAGTTAAGGCTCTTAATGCAAAAGATATTTTCGAAGATATGCATTTAATATTTGTACCTAGGCTTTCTCGGTGTTTTCAAATATAATAGAAATTTACTAAATCAGACAATGACGCATTAAAGGACATTCAAGGAAAGTTTAACTTTAAGCCTTGTTTAGAAGGATGATTAATTAGCGTTGATCTTGAATTAAATTTGAAAACCTGCTTTTCAGAGTTTCGACACTTTTGATGTCGAGGAAATATGTCGTCGAAGAACCCCGATTGCCAGAATCGCAATGTATTGCTTTAAATTAAAACGTTTTTAGTATCTTAATTAATCAAGATTAGACCTTTTTGGGATTTCGTTAATCGAAAAATCGGGGATCGGGATTTTGGGAAATCTGATGACATTAAACATGCTTCTCATAAAACCGCGAATCCCGATATTGCGATGTAATTATTTAACTCTTAATCATTATTTGCGGTGATTAGATTAATTCAAAACTTTACTTAATGATTAAATGTATCGCGAAATCAGAAAATCGGGAAACACGATGACAATATTATTTGATCTTATAAAACCGCGAATCTCGATATCGCGACGTGATTAACTTAACCTTTAAACCCTTTTAATTCTGAATTAAGTAATTTATGTTTTAAATAAGTCTTAAAGTATCGGGAAATCGGGGATCGGGATTTCACAATTCAATTTGCATCAAACACTTATTTACGCAAAACTCTGAATCCCGATTTTATTTTTTTATTTTTTTAAATTTTAAATTATGCTCGTTTAAAAGATTTTTCAAAGAGTGTTTGAAAACTTATATTTGTTTAGATTTTTTCTATTCATTTTCCAACAACAAACAATAAAAAGGCATCGCGAATTTATAGGTGATGAAATTCTTGTTTTAAGAAATCCGAAAAAGAAGAGACTAAAAAATTACACCTCTTTTATTCTAAAAAATAAAAATGTAAGGTCTGTTTCAACAGTCCCTCTCCTTTCTCTAATGATGTCTCCTCTAGAATCCTCTTCTTTATTGTGGTTGGGTTTGACATAGTGTTTTCATAGGGGGGTTCATCATTTGGAGAATTAGGGGTTTCTTTTGCAACGATATTTCCTTGATTTTTTCCCAAAATAGGAAATGACCCCAGGTATGATCTTGTTTTGTTAAACCATCCACATTGAGAAGTTTAATTAATCCATGATGAAATAAGCTATGTTCCACATTAATAGGGTGTGATTGTACATGGGTCTCCATTTTAGATAAGATTTTTTATTTGAATAATGCTAAGAATGAAATGAAGGAAGAGATATAATAAGGAAAAACAAGAAGATATTGCAAGAAACACATTATATAGTTAAAATCGTAGTCTATTAATGAATGGAATACAAAAGTCTCTAACCTACAAAGCACACAAACTACGTAGAATGGTGGTAGCTTATCCCTGAAGAAAGAGATGTGTCGGCTACAATCATTCACAAGAATATGATTACAAAGAGACTAGAAATTCCTTTTAACATAAAGTGTCAATGAGAAAATCATAAACATCCAAAACCCTAACCCCAAAAGATGAATTGCCAAAATATTTATGGGACCCAATGTGGTTAGTGGATACATCAACTTCCTGAGGGCACAACCTTTGCATAGGATATTTGTTTAGGGTGCTTGGTAGCTCATAAAAAAAGGTCTAGATGAGAAGTACACATTCTGAATGGCCCAATATCTACATTTGGCTACTTATTAGGAACCACCGTGCCAAAAAAACATTGTTTAGGGCCTCATAATGGTCCTGGAAGTTTGGGACCTAAAAAACTGTAGAAAGATTGCCAATATGTGGAGCCATTAGGAATTAATGGAACATGTGGGATGCTACCAACATCCACCTAGATTATTCCTCCCCCCTTAGGAAGCAATCATACCCATTGTGTCAAGTTTCTCTGTCATATGGGGAAACTTATGCTGAATTTGACTACTGGTGAGAAAATTTCCCTGGTGAAGAAGTTGCCCTACTTATACGACCTGATATATTTGGATGGTCTGTTGGAAGGTGCCCATCGTCTTGGTTTCCATGATCTGATCAAATTTCGTAGACTCAATGTAGTTAGGATTGAGTTATATAGGGGCTAAGTGATCGACCATATCCAAAGTGTCCAAGAGAGGTGGAAAATATGGTCGAAGCAATTCCACATTAAATATGGGGTGCAATCCAAGGAAAGGGGGAATACTTACTTCAAAAAAATTCTCATCCACAACCTTGGTGATGGTGTAAGGCCTGTAGTGGAGTGGGTGGAGCTTCTAGTAGGGTCCTATGAGGCACTCTTTCTACAAATTAAACCATACCTTATCTCTCACCTGAAGCTTATGTGGTACCCATTGTTGAACATGGTGCTGCTTGGACTTGGCATTGATGTTTTGCAAAATATCATGAACTTGTTGTTGGATGTGGTGGATCTGTTCAACAAATTTGGTTTCTCGATGAACCTTGGTATGAACATGGGAGGACTCTTCCTATGTAGCTACAATGGGAAGAACTACGTCAATTAGAGCCAATGGTTGGAACCCCAAACACACCTGAGAAGGGATGTGGCCAATAGAGTTGTGAATAGATTTGGTGTAACTATGTTGAACATAAGGAAGGTTCTCATACCATGTGAATGGATTTTTGGAATTGTAAATCCTTAGGATATGAAAGTTCATCCTATTGGCTACCTATATTTGTCCATCATTCTCTGGGTGGAACTCGTTTGATTTGGTTAGCTTGGTGTCCATCATCGACCATAGGCTAGACCGAAAAGTACTCAGGAACCTATTGTATCAGTTTGAAATAATGGTCAGTGGGAGCCCAAAATGAACCTAAACATGCCCAAATAAGAGCTTAGTAGTGGCCTCAGTTGTGATACTCTTCTTGCAGGGTGTTAAAATTGCCATCTTAGAGAATCGATCAACGACCACGGAGACATAGTCATTGACATGCTTGGTTGAAGGTAGACCAGACATGTAATCCTTGGAGATGGACTCCCAAGGCCTATCAAAAGTAGGAAGAGGGGTGTATAGCCCCTATTTATTAATGTTGGGTTTAGAAATGTCACATGTAGTGTAGGATTTGATATACTTGCTAACATATTGTCTAAGATTCTACCAATAAAAAATATTTTGCAGTACTTCCATTGTTTTTTCCCACGCCAAAGTGTCAAGCCACTTGACTATAATGGGATTCCAAAATCACTTTTGCATGCTCATTTGAAGGAACACATGGATGGATCAGGTTGCATAGCAATCCATCCTGGAGATGAAATTATGGAACTAGTTTTCCTGTGCTCGATGTTTAATAGGTAGAAACAAAGTCAGAGTCATTATTGCATAATTTTGGCAACTCGAAGGTCTCATGCCCACAGTAGTTAATAACTCTAGTTAGCGCCACAATCGGGGGTCAATTGAGGAAGTCTGCAACAAGGTTGGTGTTTCCCTTCTTGTACTTGATGTTTAAGTGGAATTGTTGCAGGTATCTGGACCACTTCTGATAGTGGTCAATCTGCAATTTTCCTCATGTCTGCATGAATTGTAGAGGCCTATGATCAATGTGGATGATATTTTCATTTCCCAAAATGTAATGCTTCCACTGTCAACATGCCTACAGGATGGAGTACATCTCTTTGTCATAGGTGGGGTATCTATAAACAAGATCAGATAATGTTTCACTATGATAGGCCATTATATTCCCATGCTGAGTCAGGATTGCATTGATAGAATAATTTAAAGCATCCATGCCAATCTCATATGGTTGTTGTAGTTCAAGAATAATAAAGACTAGTGTTGAGTAGAGGTAGTCCTTCAAATCCTCGAATGATTTCTATTGTGATGCAACCCAAACCAATTTGGCCTTATCTCCACCCTTGGTCACCTGGCTTAGGGCCCAAGCAATATGAGAGAATCCCAACACAAACCTGTGGTAGAAGTTGGCAAGGACCAAGAAGCTGTAGAGCTCAGTCGGTGTCTCTGGGGTTGACCAGTCACAAATGACTTGGATCTTAGCTTGATCCACATGCACACTCTACTAATCCATGATGTACCCCAAATATTGATCTCTCTACATGTCAAAGGAACACTTCTCCAAATTTGCATATAACTTTGTGTTGTTGCATGGTTCCCAAGACCTATTGAATGTGATTCAAATGTTCCTCTAAGGTTTTGCTAAAGATGAGGATGTCATCCAGATACAATACCACAAATGAGTTTGTGAATGGCTGCAATATATTATCCATCATCTGCATGAATGTGGTCAGGGCATTATCCAAGCCGAAAGAAATGACCAACCACTCAAAGAGACCTTATTTAGAATTGAAGGTTGTTTTCCATACATCAGTTTACTCAATCCACACCTGGTGGTAACTTGACTTCATATCAATCTTACTAAAATATTTGGGACCCTTGAGTTGATCTAGAAGATCATCAATCCAAGGGATTGGGTACTAGTTCTTGATTGTGATATGGTCCAGGGCTCTATAATCAATACAAAGTCACCATGTCACATCCTTCTTCTAAGCTAAAATAATTGGGCTCCCACAAGGTGAGGAGATTGGTCTAATATGGCCCTTCATAATTATCTCTTGGATATGGAGTTTGATTTGTTCATTCTATAGAATAGAGTTCCTATATACAAGTCCATTAGGAAGAGGAGAAATAGGTGTCAAAGCAATAAAGTGCTTTACCTGATAGTGAAAAGGCATCCCAGTAGGTGACGAACATATGTCTTTATGTTCTTCTACTATATTTTCCACCTATTTCTGTTGTGTAGAGGGACCTTGTGTATAGGTTTTAGCGGTTGTAGTGATATTACATTCACCTTATGAACGAACCATAAAGAGGAAAAATATCCCTTTATGAGAGATCACCTTTGTGCATTGCTTCATAAATATCAAAGAGACTGCAGTAGTTGGGACTTCCTCTGGTACCGTGTAGAGTTTACCTCCCAAGGTAATAATGACACTATGGGGCCTAGATTCGTAAAAAACTTGACGCTTCCACATATATGGTTGTTCTAAAAAAACATGACAAACTTCAAGTGGGGAAACATCACATAATACCTCATCTCTGAAGGGATTGTTTTCAAAGTGCGAGTCACATTGCTTCCTGACGTGATTGTCTCATCCCTAGCTGAGCCAACCAATAGTGTATGGATGAGGGTGTGGTGTCATTGTTAGGTTTAACCTCTTGATGACATATGTTGAGATTAGTTTCTTTTGGCTATCGATGTCAACAATGAAATGGAGTGGGGTCCCCTTTACCCACATCTATGAGTGAAGGGGAGCACCATATGTCAAATCAATAAAGTGATTTACCTAAAATTGAAAAGGAACCCTAGTAGGTGAGGAAAATATCTTTGTGTTCTTCTATTATCTCATCCACATGTTTCTGTTGTGTAGAGGGACCTTGTGTATACCTTTTAGTGGTTGCAGCGATATTCCATTCACCTTCTAAACAAGCCATATAAAGAACAAATATTCCTATATGAGAGATCACCTTTGTGCATTGCTTCACAGAGATCAAAGAGACTACAGTATTTGGTACTGCTTCGGTACCTTGTAGAGTTGACCTCCCAAAGTAATAATTATACTACGGGGCCTATATTGGTAAACAACATCACACTTTCACATATATGGTTGTCCTAAAACAACATCACAAAATTCAAGTGGGGCATCATCACATAATACATCATCTCTGAAGGGATCGATGCCATGGTGCGTGCTACATTGTTGGATGATGCGAATGTATTGTCCCTCGCTAATCCAACCGATGGTGTGTGGATGACAGTGCGACGTAATTGTTAGGTTCAACCTCTTGATGACCCTTGTTGAGATTAGGTTCTTTAATACCTAATCTCAAAATCAGGTGTCTCTTGGAGTCTTTAATACCTATATTTGTGTGCAAGGAATGGAAGATGTTGGTGTACTCTGACACTATCTGGTCTCTCATGATGCAGAGTTGTCCATCTCATGTACTAATCATAATAGTTTCCAAAAAGGTAGTATTTCTCCTTGAGAGAATAAAAAAAATCCACCCAACTGGGTTTGGGCCCAAAATTTGTAGAATCATCTCTGACATGTTGCTCACAGTAAATTTCCCACCAATCTCTAACACGGGGAAGGGATTTGAGGAGTGAGAAGGTGATTTTTTCACTATTTGAAAAAATTTGGATAGAGAAACAACCCTCCATTAGACTTAGCCAATTTTCCAAAGCATTGGCATCTATCTGGCCTTCAAATAAAGGGATATCAAAGTTAAATTTTACCTTAAAGGGAATTGCACCTCCGAAGTGACTACTAGATGAAGGTGCCTCCTTTGTTGTGGAAACCATCGAAGGATTTGGGGGAAATTATCCATCATCTCATTCCTCTATTGCACAAGGGATTTCTTGAGAAACATTTTGATAGGATTTATTTCTCTGTCATCTCTATTTCCTTCTACCATGGGAGGCTACTTGGACTGGTGGGAGTGTTCTTACCCAAGCTCAACCAATTCAAGACCCAAATCCCGATAGCTAGACCTCATCGAAGACATGCACTGAGAAACAACAAAGAGCATGCTAGTCTAATACCACTAATCCAGATTATGCTGAGAATAAAACGAAGACAAAGATATTACAAGGAAACACGTAGAGATATTGCAAGAAACACAATAATATAGTTAAACTAAGATTCTATTAATGAATAGAATACAAAAGATTGTAAACTCCAAAGCACACAAAGTAGCTAGAATGGTGGTAGCCAGGCCTAGATTTGACGTCTTGTAGGACATTTTTTCCATCCAAAATTGTATTTAACAAGGGAATTCAAAATTTACATGTCAACAATTATGAGCATCAGAGTTTTCAAGCCGTTAAATCGTCAAATCAACATTTAGTTGGTTAAGGTACCCATCATAAATTCTAATAGTCTTCTCAGGTACCTACGGGCTAATACCAAGTCTATTCTATATTGTATAACCTATAATGCGGGCTATCATCAATTTTACAGAGGAAAATATTTTTTCACAGTAGATTTTGTGCCCTAATATTCAACGAATGGGGATCGATTTTCTTGCTCGCCCTTACACATATTCAAAAGTTATTTATTTCTCTCCTCATGTGGGATTTCTCATCAGTCCCCTTGAATTGATTTTGTCCTCTAATCAATCCCTCGAGAAACTTTTAAGAAGAGTTTTTGGTCCCATAATTTAACAAAACATTGAGCTCTGGAGTTTTCCCGGTTCTTCAAATTTGGGGTTCTGATTTTTTCTATTAGCAATGTTGGAGAATTCGATGATAATTTTATTTTGAAAGAAGTGGATTTTAATATTTCATCAGTGGTTCTTGATGTTTTAGAGTAAATGTTTTTGTTGCGGACCTTACAACTTTGATTTATTTGGTGGGAGAAATTGGATTTTAGGATTCTTAGTTCCAAAGGTCAATGTTGATGGATAGGATGTTGATTGTTGGCACGATGGATTTGAATTTGGGGTTAATTTACCAATGTTGATGGAGTGGATGTTGATTGTTAGCATGGTGGATTTTAATTTGGGGTTAATTTTGAGGTTTTGATTACAAATGCATGTTGAAAAGGATGAAAAGGATTAAATCAGTGGTAGAGGACTGTTTTCTTGGAATAATTTCATGATGCTTTCTTCTTCTTTGAGGATTTTATATGGCCGATCATAATTGTCTTGCGTTCAAGATGTCCAATTTCTAAACACATGAAATGCATGTGTTTCATTCCAGAGCTCTGTTGCATTTGAATCTATAATGCTTTTTGCACCACACTACACCAAGCATGTCGGTTCAATAGTTATCTGAGGTAAGGCTAATCACACTTTTGAACATTCTTTCTTATATGATGCAAATAAATAATTAAAATAAAGGTTTATCTTTGTAAGAATACTTATTATTCTGGGAGTATTTTGCATCCATTTGAGGCTTTTTGTATCCTAATCATTGATCAAAATGGTTTAGTACGGGTTTTACCATATCAACATTGACTGAAAGGATGCATTTTTTTGTTTAATCTTTTAGTTTGCATAGCCTTTTAATTGCAATCTGATTTTGTGAAAATTAATCAATTTTATTGACCATTTTAAGAGTCCTAATCAAAATTAATCAATTTTATTTACCCTTTTAAGAGTCATTTATCAAAATCTAACCCATATAACCAATGAGATCATGTTGTTAAGTGGTGAAAGCAATAGCATGTGAATCTGGAACCCACCAATGTTCAATTCCCATTGATGGGGTAGGGGGATTTTGAGGGAAAATTGAATCATAAGCTAATATTGTCAAGGAAAATTACATCATAGTCAATATTGTCACATGTTTTGATAATATATTTTGTGGAACTATTGTTATGCATAGAACCTTGGTTCATGGATAGTGAGATTAGAGAGTTTGAAATTCATGATTATGCATAAACCTTAAAATGACAAGCATAAACAACAAGTGGCCATCATTTAATTGTATTTGTCAGGAAAAGGAAATTTGAAGTTCCAGGCCTGGTGGTAGCTTATCCTTGAAGAAAAAGATGTGTTGACTATGATCATTCACAAGAATATAATTAAAAATCAGAAAAAAATTTCTTTTAACATAAAGCATCAATGAGAAAACCCTAAACATCCAAATCCCTAATCCCAAAAGATGAAACACCAAAAGGTTTGTGGGCCGCGATGTGGTTAGTTGATATGTCAACTTCTTGGGGGCACAACTTTCACATACGATCTCTATCTGGGGTGCTCGATAGCCCATCAAAAAGGTCAAGCCAATAATTACACATTTTGAACAAACCAATATATGCCTTTGTTTATATATTGGGTGTTGTCGTGCCAAGAAGATGTCATTTAGGGCCTCAAAACGACCCCAAAAATTTGGGACCCAAAAAACTGTAGAAAAATTGCCAAGATGTGGAACCATTTGGAATTAGAGTAATATTTGAGTGGCCACTAGTATCCACCTATATTGGTCCTCGCCACTTAGAAATAAATGATCCCAATTGCGTCAAGTTTCTCTATTAGATGGGAGAACTTCTGTTGAATCTAACTCCTGGTGAGCTACTTTCCCTGGTGAATAATCTGCCTTAGTTTAACAATCCGATAGATTTGGATGTTCTACTAGTGGGTTCCATTCATCTTGGTGTCCATGATATAGTCAAATGTCACCTTATTAATGCAGTCGGGATGAGTTCTATAGGGGCCAAGTGCTCAGCCATGTCCAAAGTGTCCAGGAGATGTGGAAAATATGGTTGAAGCAGTTCCACATTAAATGCAGGGTGAAAGATAAGTAAAGGGGGAATACTTAATTCAAAAGAAATCTCACCCATAGCCTTGGTGATGGTGTAAGGACCGTATCAGAGTGAGCAGAATCTCCGGTGGGATCTTTTGAGGTGCTCTTTCTTCAAATTCAACCATACCTTATCTCCCACTTGAAACTTGTGTGTTACCTGATGTTGATCATTGTTGGGTATGTGTTATATTCTTTGCACGACTAGGCCCCCTCGAGATTTTTTTTTTTTTTTCCTCAGGAAACATATCAAATTTTTGTCTCATTTTTTGTGTCACCTCGATTGTCATGTCCATTGTTGCATGGTTTTTCGAAACATGGTTTTTTGTCTATGGTCTTCTATTTCTGGTTAAGGAATTAGGGTTTTTGACTAATCCAGGTCATTGGGTTAGGGTTTTGGATGCCACCAATGGATCCTATATGTATATTTTATTGTAAACAATGTATCACTATGAATGAATATAGAATATGTTGGTTTTCCTAGTTTGGGTTTCGAAGGGAAAAATATCTGTGTAAAGTGTGTATTTTCCATTGTACATTTTTTCTTCTTTTATTGAAAATCTATTTGCAGTAAAATATTGTACAAGGTTAAAATATACAATCGTGGTGCTACTTGTAATTGGTGTTGGCTTTCTGAAAAATATCGTGAACTTGTTGTTGGATGTACTGGATCTCTTCAAAAAATTTGGTTGCTCGATCAACCTTGGCCTAAGAATGGGAGGATTCTTCCTGTGTAGTTGCAATGGGGAGAGCTACATCAATGGGGGGCAATGGTTGGAACCTAAATCACACCTGAAAAGGGTTGTGGAAAATAAAGTTGTAGAGGGATCTATTGTAGCCATGTTAAACATAATGAAGGATCTCACTCCATGTGCATGGATGTTTGGAATTGTACATCCTCAAGATATGAATAATCATCCTATTGACTACCTCTATTTTCCCATCATTCTTTGGGTGGAAGGCAGTCGATTTGGTGAACTTGGTGTCCATCATCGACCATAGTCTTGACCAGAAAATACTCAAGAACCTACTGTCTCAATTTGAAATAATGTTACGTGGGAGCCCAAAATGAACCCAAACATGTTGAAAGAATATCTTATCATTGGCTTTGGTTGTGATACTCTTCTTGCAAGGTGTTAAAAATGGCATCTTAGAGAATCGATCAAGGACCATGAAGACACAATCATTACCATGTTTGGTTGAAGGTAGAACATACATGTAATCCAGGGAGATGGAATCTCAAGGCATATCATGAGTAGGAAGAGGGGTGTATATCCCTTGTTTCTTAATGGTGGGTTTGTAAATGGCATAGGAAGTACATGATCTGATATAGTTGTTAACATGTTGTCTAAGATTCAACAAAAAAAAATGATATTGTAGTATTTCCATTGTTTTTCCCATGCGAAAGTCTCCTTCCACCCAACTGTAATGAGCTTCCCAAATCATCTTTGCATGCTTTCTTGAAGGAACACAAAGATGGATCTGGTTTCATAACAATCCATCCTAGAGATGAAAGTCTGGAACTAGTTTTCCTATGCTCAATGTCTTATAGGTAGCAACAAAGTTAGAGTCACTATTGTGTAATGTGGCCACCCAGAGGTCTCATGCCCACATGAGTTAAGAAATGTGGTTAGCACCACAATCGAGGATCGACTGAGGAAGTCTACAACATGGTTGGTGTTTCTCTTCTTGTACTTGATTTTCACGTGGAATTGTTGCAGTTACGTGGACCATTTTTTATGGCGGTCATTCTATAAATTTCCTTGTTTCTGCATGAACTATAGAGGCTTGTGATCAATGTGGATGATATTTTCCTTTCCTAGAATGTAATGATTCCACTGTCAACATGCCTATACAATGGAGTACCTCTCTTTGTCGTAGGTGGGGTATCTGCGAATAACAATAGATAGTGTTTTGTTGTGATAGGCCACTAGATGCCCATGCTAAGTGATGAATACACCGATAACATAATTTGAAGCATCTATCTCAATCTCAAATCACTATTGTAGGTCGGGATTACTAAGGACTGGTGTTCAGCAGAGGCGGAGTTTCAAATCCTTGAATGCTTTCTGTTGTGATGCAACCCAAACAAACTTGGCCTTGGCTCCACCCTTGGTCACCTAGCTTAGGGCCCAAGCAATATGAGAGAATCCAAACAAAAACTTGCGGTAGAATTTTGCGATCCACATGCACAATGTGCTCATCCATGATGTATTCCAAATATTTAATTCTCTACATGTCAAAGGAATACTTCTCCAAATTGGCATACCATGTGTGCTATCATAGGGTGCCCAAGACATGCTCAATGTGCTTCATATGTTCCTCCTATATTTTTCTAAATATGAGGATGTCATCTATACACACAAACACAAAGAATTTTGTGAATGGATGCAATATATCATCCATTATCCACATGAATGTGGTCGAGGAATTAGTCAAGCTGAAAGGCATGGCCAACCACTCGAAGTGATCTTATTTAGAATTGAATATTATCTTCCATACATCAATTTGCTGAATTTTCATCTGGTGGTAGACTGAATTTAGATCAATCTTACTAAAATATTTGACACCCTTGAGTTTATATAGAAGATAATCAATCTGGGGGATTGGGTACCTATTCTTGACTTTGATCTTGTTCAAAAACCTATAATCAATACAAAGTCTCCATATCCCACCCTTCTTTTGAACCAACAATTGGGCTCTTGAAACGTGAGGAGATTGATCTACTGTGTCCCTTTAGAATTATCTCTTGGATATGGCATTCAATTTCTTCAATATTCAGAATAGATTTCCTATAGATAGGGACGTTAAGTAGATGAACACTAGGTCATGTCAAATCAATTGAGTGCTTTACCTGACAGTGGAAAGGCACCCCAATAGGTGAGGGAAAGATGTCTCTGTGTTCTTCTACTAATTTTTCCACCTGCTTCTGCTATGTAGAGGCATATTGTGGAGAGGTTTTTGCGGTTTCAATGATATTCCATTCACCTTCTGATCGGACCATAAAGAGGACAAATATCCTGATATGTGAGATCATCTTTGTTAACTGCTTCGTGGGTATCAAAGAGACCTCAATAGTTGGGACTGCCTCTAGTAGCCCATAGAGTTGACCTCCCAAAGTAATAATGACACTACGAGATCTATATCCATAAAAATATGATGCTTCCACATATATGGTTGTCCTAAAACAACATCACAAACTTCAAGTGAGGAAACATAACAAAATACCTCATGTGTGAAGGGCTTCATCTCATAGTGCAGGAAACATTGTTGGTTGACATGAATGTATCATCCCTAGATGCGCCAATTGATGATGAATGGATGAGGGTGTGATGTCATTGTTAGGTTCAACCTCTTGAGGACCTCTGATGAGATTAGGTTCTTTTGTCTACCATTATCAACAATGAAATATAGTGGTGTCCCCTTCACCCTCATTTGTGAGTGGAAGAGGTGCTCTTCTTGTTTAGGCTCCTTTGGTTCCTCTGGATAGACCTTTGTGGTAGTGATGGTGGCACTAGTTTCCATGTCAATGATCCATTTTCCCCTACTTGGTTTTGAATCAGATTCTGAGTAGACATATGACTCTACGGCTTTCATCTCATCCAACAATAACTATTTGGAGCGAAATTCATTAGTGTTGTGCCAAAGGATTTTGTGGAAATCGCACCACTTTTCATTGTCCTTTGACTTTTTGTTACCTTTATTCACTTATGGCTTGGACTTGTTGTCCTGGGGATGGCCATAATTTATCTATCCTTTTTTTTTAAGAGTTAAGGACACCTTTACCATGCTTCTACTGTGATGTGTTTACAAAACTAAAGTCATGCTTATTCTTTTTCTTGAACTTTTGCTCAATCTTGAAAACATATCGATAAGTGGCTCCTAGTGAGGATATGTATAGGAAATCCATATATGTTTGGATGTACCTATGTAGGTGTTGACCCATAAGTGTGATAAATCTCATGTAATTCTTCTTCTTATATAGTCCACTACAAATTTTCCTCCATACTTAGAAAATTTTTGTATCATCACGAGTTCTTAACACTTTACCTTGCCATGCCCAAATTCCACGACCCACATAACATTAATTTGATTTACACAGCCTTCATTATGCACATATACTTAGAATATTTTTGAAATTGGATGTTTGCTCATGGGTGTAGAGAACTATCGTGATTCTCCTATTGTCCCGATTGTTCGTTGATCTGCTCGTCTGCTTGTTTGTTGTCTCGATTTTTCATTGGTTTTCTCATCTCGATACTTATATCATCCCACCATTCAAACATCCGACCATCCTGACCCCACTTCCCTCGATCATTTGTTGTCCCACTCTTCATCTCCCTCAATTGTTCGATGTTTTGCTTATCTTCTCTCATGATCATCCACTACCCCACCACACTGTACGTCCTATCCTCTCACATTTCCTAACATGCATTAAATTATTCTTTCCATAAATGAATACCACTCATATAAGTGTTAATAAAGTTATTAATGTCAAGCTTCTTGAGACATCTTCCATAAATTTTAATAATAATCATCATTAAAAGTACTTGAGTTAAGATCCCCAAAACGCATTAAGATAAACATGTGTATATTTCGACAATACCACTTTGAAAAAAAATTCTCATTAAGTCTCTCACCTTGGTTAAGTATGACAACTTGAAGAAATGAACAATTTTGTGGAGATACTATTAACCTCTTGGGACGAGAATACCAAAGTTTTTAGTGGTCACAAGACTATAGGTATTATTTTACATTACCACCCCCGAAAAATAATTTGAATAGGATTTGGCCATCAAGATCTGCATCGTTAGGTTGTGTTCCAGAAGTCTATGAATTCAAGGAATTAATTTCATGGTGTATTGACAAGTTTGATAAGGAATAGAGAATTGTTTAGTTGTAGGTAGAATCACCCATCTCTTTAGCACCCTCAACTTTTGAAAGGATGTTCAGGATCCCTGATCTGACAATGATTTTTAAGAGTGCTAAAGCCAAGGACTTCTTGAATATGAAGAAAGGAGGATCCAAACTTCTGCAGGACTACCTCGAAGAACCAACAATTTTTCTAGAAGAACTCTCAAACATTAAGGTAATTTCACTAAAGAACCTATATCGAGAAATGGCATGGTTGTTCACCATAATTACTAGACATGAATCTATGGCCATTGTTCCTAAAATTTCTTTTTATATGTTTTTTTTGTTAATTCATCAAAACACTATCTTCGACTCGGCCATGATTATTTCAAGCGAGTTATATTTTCAGTTGGAAAATTTTTGAAAGAATAAAAGGTTTTATATGTCCTGATATTTGATCTTCGTCGTGACGTATTGTCAGGTATTCAATATCCTACCCTTGGCAAAAAAATTCAACTGTAATTTCAACCCTGTGCAAATGTGGTACCCCACACTTTGGAAACAAAAGGATGCATATCACTTTTATGAAGTGCATAATGTTTTTATCTCATCTTTCAAAAGCATAACTCATGGACCCACTACACCAATATTATATCTGGAAGTTGTATGTTTCTTAGACATGAAAGGAAGTTTTGAAGCCATGGAAAATTTTAGTGTTATCAGACTCTACTATTCACATGAGAAACCTTCATACCTACCAAACTATGTTTCTGATAAAATATTTATAGTTTAGATATGTAAACAACATAAATTTCGGTCTCACTTCTTCAATGAGAAAAGGAAAAAACAATTCATGCCATTGCCATGGAAAATTGGGGAAATAACTATTAAAAGCATTACCCATCTTGATGAAATCTCAACTTAGTTTGATTATTCAATCTCAAGAAAGAAAATTTAATCAAGGGATTAGACCCTAGTCAGTTATTTATGACACACATGCCATTTGTAGGATATATAATATCAATTTCCAAAACATTTTTATTTGGAGAAGAAGAAGGTGACAATCAAAACCCCCAATGGTTACCCATGGAAAAATTGTAAGAAGATATTGAGATAGTCATCAATACAACTGATCGACACAAACAACAAGGAAAAGTTGTGAATGAGAGAAGTTCATGATCCCCAAACGTTTCTAAAAAATACATCCTACCTAAAGGAAAACCCCATAATTTAGTTCAAGAACAAAGAAATTCCTCGGTTGATAATTCCGATGATGGAGGAGAGAAAAACCCTCCTAAAGGAAATCTAAAAAATCCACACAAAGTCCCAATTGCTAGTAAGAGGAAGAGAGGTACAAATAAGGAGAGAGAAAGTAAAGACATACCTAAAAATGAAAGTGTCCTAGAAGATATGGAACTCGATGTAAACATTGAAGAAATGTAGTTTGCAGGTGAAGAATAGAGGATACAAGAAAGTAGGAAAATTACAAGAGAATTGGGTACTCAAGAGCCAATCACACTTGAAGATGAGTCTCTTACCCTACATCGTGCCACTTTAAATAAAAAATCAAGAAAGTTGGTCATCGAAAAGGTAAATTCAAAAAATAGGAAGATTCAAGAAAAATGGAATTCAAAATTTGACTTTCAAGGGGTTCCACCCTCCAAGGTCATAGAATTCCACAAGGCCATCGAAGAAGGTTTAAAACTATCAAATGGAGACATAGATAATGAAAATGGAAGTTTAAATATAAAATAAGAGATTTGGAAAATGCTCTAATGCCCCCACCATTGTTTTCCAATCCTATTGCCACCATCTAGCCCTTGAGAAATCTCGAAGGAAGACTTGAATCAAGCACAAGATTAAAAGGAACATCAAGTTTGGTTTCTTCTATCAAGAGATATATCGGTGAAAATATCCAAAAGAGAATGTTCTAGGAATTAGCAACTAGCTTTGTCTCCTTAGGCTCAAGAATGACAAATTTCAGGCAGTAACTTCAAGTAGACCTTGAAAATGATAAATAATTTTAAAAAGGGCCAATTTCTACTCTTAGTGAAAATGTTTCAGGCCTTAGTGAATTATGGAGAAAAGAAGAGGATTTACCTTTGGCAATATGTATAAAACAATTAAAGGCATGTTGGTTAAAGCGGATAAAAAGTCTAAAAGAAATGCTAGTTGAGTGTGATGTCATAAGGGTAAAAAGAGGAGAATTATGTTTAAAGTTGATTGAATTAGAACTATCCATGTCGACTGAAGATGTAGATGACCCACACTTAATTATGAATTCAATACTCTTGTCAAAGGAACAAATGGAAGAAAATCTTAATTCGTTAAAGATTGCATCAACAAAAAATTTCAACAACCTGACCGAATATTCAGAGACAATGGTAGAGATTTGGTTCATCCATTATGTGAATAACAATGTTGACATTGAGGATACCCTCCATCAAAACTCGATGGATTTTAAATATATTGAAAATTCATTATTTGATATTAAAGTGAGACAAGAAATAACCATGGCACCAATGAGAGAATATATCGGAACATGGTTAAAGAACACTTTAATTAAAGTAATTGAATCAGATCAAGAAGAAGCAGTTGAAACCGGTTATAAGGTAGTTCTAGCAAAGGAAAGTATAAAAGAAACGCCAACAAGCAAATGAAAGGAGAGAGATTCCATCACAGTAAGTCAAACAATCATCTTTTATAATTTTCAATCTTCTATACTTCTCGCTTAGAAATCACTTAGTTATGTCTTTTCATTCTCTGAAAATTCATAACCAATTTCTGATCATTTTCCTCTTTTTCTTCCAAGTCGAGATCTATCATTTAAAGGTACATGGGAGCCCCATCCCAGTCTATTTAGATAAACACTTTTATTTAAATTTAAATTTTCATTGTAAAACCAAACAATTATTTTTTGTACTCCCCATAGAACTATTTTGAGGCATAACTTTAATGATTTCTCAGACTTTGGAATTTTGAAGTATGAGATTTTTGGAGTGTGCCTATCATATTCTCTTTCAGTTTTAAATGTGATACTCATTTAAATTTCTCTTCATAGTGGACTTATATCTTTATGTTTTACGAATGTGACAAAATCTTGCCTATATTGTGATGGACGTGAGGAATGTGTTAATCTTACATGATGTTTTCTTTACTTATGTATAATACTGTAAATATATCATATTTTTTGTTTTAAATAATTTTATGGTCCTTTTTTTCAGGAACCTTACTTTCTGAATATACTTTTTATATGTTTTGAATTGTATTTTCATAATTTATTTTAAACAATAACATAGGAATACCACCAATTTAAAAACACATAGATATTTATCCTCGTGAGGTTGTTGTTGATATTTTGAACAATCTGAACATCAATAGTAGGCCACTGCAGTACTTGATCACTAGGTTCCACTCAAAGTCTTTAATACCCAAATTTTTTCACAAGATATGGAAGATGTTGGTGTACTCTAGCACCGTCTGGTCTCTCTCCTAGCGTAGCGTTTTCCATCTTGTGTACCGACAATCATAGTTTCCAATAGGTAAGTATTGCTCCTTGAGGAAATCAACAAAAGTCGTCTAAGTGGGTTCAATCCCAAAAATTGTAGACTCATCTCCAGTATGTTGCTCATAGTAAGTTTCCCACTAATCTCTGACATGGGGAAGGGATTTAAGGAGTGCGAAGGTGATTTTTTCACTGTTGAAATTCTTTGGATAGAGAAATAACCCTCTAGTAGAATTAACCATTTTTCCAAAGTCTCGACATCTATCTGACCTTCAAATAAAGAAATAACAAAGTTAAATTGTACCTTATAGGGTGTCACACCTTTGAAGTGACTACTGGTTGAAGGTGCCTCCATTGTTGTGGGCAATCGTCGAAGGATCTAGGTGAAATTATCCATCATTTCATTAGAGGAAAATTTGGTCTAAAATGCAAATTATAAGAAAAAAAATGGGTTGATGAGTTGCAAATTCAATAACCAATAGAATTTCAAAATTTTGGGTCAACCATAATGATTTCAGTTGGACATCTAAAAGTCAAAGAAGCTCATGTGACAATAGTTAACGACACATACACGACACCTTGGAGACAATCTTGGTGAGAACATCCTTGATATGATAAATTCTTGAGACACTAAATATTTAATATTTTATAATACCACTACCTCTAGATATTAAAAAAAAATTATATTTCCTTTTGATATCATAAATATTATTGAGACACTAAATATTTAATATTTTAAAATACCACCACCTCCACATATTAAAAAAAATTCCATAATAATTACTTCATAGTGGGTCATTTTGGAATATAAAAATGATTTTATATTATTAATCTATTTAAGAGAAGAAATAATATTTGTTTTTAAGAAGAAGAAGAAAAAGCATGTATTTTAAAGCAATGAGAATTTGAATACTATATATTTAAAATATAATTGATTTTTTTTAATTGAAATGAGTTAATAAGTAGACTAAGTCAACTTTTTGTGTAATACTTTTTCAATCATAGTCATCTTAAAATGTGCCAAAATCGTTGGGGATAAGTACTATGAATTCTTGTCCACTTATTAATTTTATCCTTTAATTACTAGCTAAGAGATAAAACAATATATACTAGCATACCCCCTAAGCGGGCAAATGGGAATGTCGAAGTAATTCGAGGGAGGTTTCATATTAATGTTGTTCATTGAGATTATAAAGATATTGCAATTAAAATGATTGTATTTGAAATTGATTTAATATATTGATGATGTTTGGCTCATGATATCAAGGTGTATCAACTTCTATAAAGGCAACATGGAATGGTTAACCACTATGTTTCACCACTTCATCCATTAAGCAGACAAACAATGTTTGGAATTGCAACAATTTACCTCAATCCTTTGTGCCCACCTAAACAATGTGCCCACTACCATCCATAAGCAAATACCTTACATAAAGCCCCTAAAGCACCATCTACTTCCATACTTGCATGTCTCATAACATTTAAGTAATAATAATGTATTTGTATGTAATAAAACTCACTAAAGACAATTTAAGAACCAATGAGAGACAAACCCCTATAATTTCAACATTCCCTTCATACCTAACTTCTTCTCCGTGTCCAAAAGGATTTAACTTTGTATGTGAATTTTGATGATAATGTCCCATCTCGGTGACACTAGTCAATTCCCTTCATACCCAACTTCTTCTTTGTATCCAAAAGACGTACATGGATTTTGATGATGATGTCCCATCTCGGTGACATTAGTCAATTGATTGGTGTATTGTATGTAGTAGATATTACATTTACCTCGGCAATAATAGGGGACCCTCTAGTTATGAGACATGTGAATTTTATTACTGCACCTCAGGGACCTCAACGCACTATCTTCATAAGCACTTGAAGGCGGTGAAGAATTGGACGTGTCAGATAGCAGAAGGATTGAATTATCTTCATAATAATAACCCTTGCATAATTCATAATCTACAAAAAATTGGAAAGTGGACTATGACAAAGGACTACAAAAAAATTGCTTTTCCTCTTTCCATTTCATTTGTTTTTGTGAGAGTTACAAGATTCACCCTTTCTAACCCCACACTTTGGCCAATAATTCATATCATTTTTACTATTTAAGAGACATTCAATTTGAAGTGTATTTATTGAGTTCTTTTTACTATACCCTAAGCCCATAGGTTCTACTATGTTGTTTATGGAAGTAAAAAAGAAACAACCCTCTTTCCATATGCTGCAATAATAAACATTTTACAATGTCCTATCTTATAAGTCCTAGACCAAATATTAAAGATATTAGCACTCATTCCATGTGCAGGAAGATAAGAAACAACCCAAGGAACATATGATTATGCAACAATTCAATTTGATTTCAATTCTCTAAATTACATGTTTGAACATATCAATATTTTGAACAACTGAGAGGGGGGGGGGGGTGAATCAGTTGTTACTGTGCTTAAACTATTATGCCCATTTTAAACTCTTCACAGAACACTCAGTGATGATCACAATGATGCAGATAAGTAAGAAATATAATATTAAACATCAATCACACACATGAAATATACAAAGACGGATATTTCCTAAGGAAACCCATAAAAGGAAAAACCTCTTCTTCTTGATATGATAAATAATCTTTATTTTCTTTACATTATCATACCTGTGAGCTCCAAATCCTCTTGAGGCTACAACCTCTGTTTTGCAAGCTACAACTTACTAAGAGCACCAACTCTTTGTTTTCTCTAGCACCTACTAGAAGGAAGCACCAACTCCCTGGTTTCTCTAGCACCCACTAGAAGGAAGCACCAACTCACTAAGTGTTCCAGCACCAATTGGATGGAAGCACCAACTTCCAATCACACAGGCACCAACCTGTATAACAGGGAACAAGAGTTATCCCTTGTACCACCTTGCCATCCTGGTATTTTTGGCTGCAACCAGATGGAAGCTACAACTTCTTGTGTTCAAGCACCCACTTGAAACTCTGAGGACACCAAAACTCCCTAGCACCTCCCAACCACCCTGAGTATAACAACTTCGCTACTTCATACTTATTACAGTGATACAATTTTTATCTATAGCTTACCACTCTCATCACTGTTCTAGTGCACTGCTATGCTCTGTCTGCATCAGTGTATTCCTGCTCCGTCTCTGCATGTGCACCTCGTATTTTTCTTCCTCTCTTAGATATGCATTTATGTTCTATGCGCTATGCTTCTTCTGTACAATTCAGCTGTTGTACAAAACCTTCTTGTTCTTTTGTGTCTTCACTGCTGGTTGTTGTTCTTGCCATGTACACTCTATTGATAAACCTTCCATCATCGTTGTTGTTCTTGCCATCAATGACAAGAACACTCTACATGTAAACATGCCAACAATCTCCCCCTTTGGCATTGATGGAAACCTTGAATGGTTGCACTATTTTGCTTAGACCTCCAACTGTAGCATCCACGCCTTTTCTCCCCCTTTGACATCAATGTCAAAGAAAACATGCTCCCCCTGAGTTGTTGCAGTATTTTTTGGAAGTATCAGATATTCAACCAACACATACTCCCCCTTACATAATGGACTCTCTTAAGTTGATAATGGGGTCACGCCCAACTTCTGGCATAGAGACTCAAATTGATCTTGTGCAAGCGGTTTAGTGAAGATATCGACAATCCGATCTTTGGATGGAATATAATGCACATAAACTATAGAGTTGGTTACCTTTTTTCTCAAGAAGTGATACTTGATGGGTATATGCTTGGTCTTGGAGTGAAATACAGGATTCTTTGACACATTAATTGCACTGGTATTATCACAATGAATTGGGATCGGTGCAATATATTTTACCTCCAAGTCTGCAAGTGTCTGAATCATCCACAATACTTGGGTACAACAAGTGGCAATTGCAATGTATTCTGCTTCTGTAGTTGATAAGGAAATGGAACCTTGCTTCTTGCTGAACCATGATACAAGGGAATCTCCTAAGATGAATGCACCTCCACTCGTGTTTTTCCTTTCATCCACGCAGTCAGCCCAATCAACATCTGAATAGACTGATAGTTGAAATTTTTTATTCCTAGGATACCATAGGCCATAGTCCATTGTTCCTTTCAAGTATCTGAATATTCTTTTGACAGCTAACAAATGACTCTGCTTAGGTGCGGCCTGATACCTTCCTACCAGTCCAACAACATGCATTATGTCTGGACGGGATGTTGTGATATACAATAGGTTGTCTATCATAGATCTATATGAACTCTTATCAACATCATGTGAGTCATCATCCTTGCTTAACTTACATCTAGTGACCATATGTGTGCTCATAGGTTTAGAATCTCCCATTTGAAACCTTTTCAGCATTCGCTTAGATATTTTTCTTGAGAAAGAAATATTCCTTCAGAATTTTGAGTAATTTGTAGGCCAAGAAAAAATGACAGTTCCCCTATCATAGACATTTCAAATTTAAGCCTGCATGGCAGAAGCAAACCATTTTACTAATGAAGCATTATTACTACTGAAGATGATGTCATCTACATAGACCAACACAATGAGAAAATAATTACCCTCTGTTTTGATATATAGATTGTTGTCAATTGTTCCTCTCTTGAACCCTTTGTCTTGAAGATATGTATCCAGTCTGTGATACCAGGCACGAGGAGCTTGTTTCAACTCATATAAGGCTTTCTTCATCTTGCAAACAAAGTCAGGGTTATCTGATAGTTGGAAACCCTCTAGTTGTTCCATATAGACTTCTTCTTTTAGATCTCCATTTAGAAAATATGACTTGACATCCATTTGATAGACTTTAAACTTCTTATGACAAGCATAGGCAATAAACATTCTAATAGCTTCTAATCTTGCTATAGGCGCAAATGTTTCGTCAAAGTCGAGTCCTTCTATTTGAGCATATCCTTTGCAAACCAATCTAGCGTTATTTCTTACAATATGTCCTTGCTCATTCATCTTATTTTTGTAGACCCATTTTGATCCTATTACATTTTTATCTTTTGGCCTAGGAACGAGTTCCCAAGTGTCATTCTTTTCAATCCGGTCCAGTTCCTTATTCATTGATTTTAACCAATTTACATCTTTAATGGCCTCATTGAAGTTCTTGGGTTCCACCATGGATATGAAGGTTATATGTGATTTCTCAGTGTTTTTGATTATCCTTCTCCTGGTTTGTACACCTTTGTCTTTTTCACCAATTATCTGGCTTGCAGGATGATACTTTTGAGTAATTCTGGAGAGAGAATTTGATGTTGTCTGCTGATTTTAGTTTGCCTGAGTATTTGCATCTTCATCTGACTTAGAGTCTTCTTGTTCTGATTCTTGAACCTGTTTAGCTTCAACTTCGTCTATATCCTCTGTTGTTGATTCAGTATTGTTCACCTCTCTTATTGAAATTCCTTCATCAACTTTTATGTCAATACAGTCAACCAATTTATGCAGCCTCTTATTATAGCATCTGTATCCTTTACTGTTTGTAGCATACCCTAAGAAGATGCCTTCATCAACCCTATCATCATACTTTCCAAGGTTCTCATTATTATTTTTTATGTAGCACTTACTCCCAAAGACTTTGAAGTGTTTGATTGAAGCATGTCTTCCATACCACAGTTCATAAGGTGTCTTGTCACAGTGTTCTCTGAGGTGGGATTCGTTAAGAACATGGATTGTTGTGTGTATTGATTCTACCCAGTAGGTTTGACCAATGTTCTTCTCATTCATCATTGACCTGACCATTTGCTGTATGGTTATGTTTTTCCTCTCAACTACTCCATTTTGTTGTGGAGTTCTTGGGATTGTGTATTCTCTCTTGATCCCATTTTTATCACAGAATTCCTTAAAATCACTTGACATGAATTCTCCTCATTTGTCTAATCTTACTGCCTTTAACCTCTTACTTGTTTGATTCTCAGTTAAAGCCTTAAATATTTTAAATTTCTCAAATGCTTCAGCTTTTTCTTTGAGAAAAGCAACCCAAGTAAGTCTAGAGTAATCATCAATGATCAACATAAAGTAGTTTTTCTTCCCCGTGCCTTCCTGTCCTGATGGTCCACATAAATCCATATGAATTAATTGGAGTGGTTTCTCTATTGAAGTAGAGCTATTGGATTTAAACCGAGTCCTGGTTAGTTTTCCTACTTGGCAGGGTTTACACACAGAGTCTTGTGGCTTTGATATTCTTGGAAGATATTTTATTGCCTCAAGATTTTTGAGCTTGATTAAATGGTCAAAGTTTAGATGTCCAAGTCTCCTATGCCATAACCATCTTTCATCATGTTTTCTTAGATGACAATCTTCTCTATCTTCTTTCAACACATATACATTATTATCAGTCCTTATGCCTTTAGCCACCACTTGTCCTGAGTTTAGAGACTTTATCTTGCAATCCTTAGAAGTGAACACCACTTCACATCCTCTATCACACATTTGACTTACACTGAGCAAATTATGTTTCAGCCCATCTACAAGCAGAACATCCTAGGATTTTCCTTTTCCATTACTTAAACTCACCATCCCTTTACCCTTGATTTTACCTAGAGCATCATTTCCAAAGGTTATGTTTCCTAATTTTCTTTCACTTAGAGATATAAAATTACCTTTGTATCCCGTCATATGTTTGGAGAAACCACTGCCAATATACCAGGGGTTGTTTTGTCTTTGAGTTGACATCACTAGTCCACACTTGTCATTTTCTTTCTTCTTCCAAACCTTGACATTTTCAGCAGAAGGATTCAGATCTGGTTCATAGTTCCTTAAGCGACAGTCTGCAACTTTATGTCCATAATTATGGCAGGTGTAACATTATGGTTCATTGAATAAAGGATCATAACGATTGTTATGCTTAACCTGTGTCATTTTCCCAGCCATCACATGGTTTGCAGTATGTGGTTGTTTGTTACTTGCCTGTCTCATTCTTTGTTGCGACAGATATCTATTCCTTGAGTGTCTTGATTTCTCATATCTAAATTTTAAGGAGCAGTTTACAACTTTGTGACCAAAGTTAAAATAGTAAAAACAATATCCATAGAAAAATCCTTTGTACCTAGAAAATGGTTGTCTTCTTTGAGCAGGTCAATTTCTTCCATGTTGATGATTTCTTTGAGCAGAGGGTATATTATTTCTTTGTTCTACAGTTTCAGTTCTGGTACTTCTTCCTTCGCTCTTCCTTGGTGGCTGATTATCTTCCTTTGTTTCTCCATATTTATTGTTGTCAATGCATGTAGATTTGACAAACTTAATGGATTCTTTGTTGCTTGGATGACCATTATTTGATCCTTCTTCATAACCCAAACCCGTTTTCAAATTTGGATTCCTTTGTTGATTCCTAATGGTGGCTAATCCTTCTGAGGCTTTAATGCTTGGAAGATTTTGGAGATATAATGCTTTAAACTTCTCCATTTCTTTTCTGATTTTTACTACCTCTTCTTCCAAGGCTTTACATCTTGCCTTCTTTTCTGATAACTGTTGTTTCATAATGTCTTCTATTTTCTTTGCCTCTTCTAATTCTACTTTCAGCAGGGCAAAGTCTTCATCAGGTTTTTTACTGTCTTTCTCGAACTCTATCAACAATTGTTTTTGCTTCTTCTTCTTGAGTCCGAATCTAGCAATTTCTTCTAGAGCACTGATCAGTTCTCCTTCCAAGTCAACCACAACTTCTTCATCATCAACATCGCTTCCTGTGCTTTTATTATCATAATCCTCTTTGGCCATAAACACGAAGTCATTTACCTTATCTTCACAGGAGGAGTCACTATTTGTGCCTTCTAAAGAGTCATCATTGTTTACACATAAACATTTATTTTTATCAAATCTTTTGGATTTGTACTTCTCTTCACCTTCAAAGTTCTGGTCCTTCTTTTTGTGTGGACACTTAGATGAAAAGTAACCTATCTTTCCACAGTTAAAATATTTGAAGGGAAACTTGCCTTGATACTTGCCTGATCCTTTCTTTGCCTGATCCTTTCTTTAGTCTTCTCAAAAAAATTTCTTCAATTTCATCAGGCTCAGATTTCTCATTCTTATCTACTTTAAAAGAAGCTTCTCTAGTGTTGGATTTATCTTTACCTATTCTGATTTCATATGCAGTCAACGTTCCTAGAAGTTGATCAAAGGCCAAAGCTTTTATATCATTAAGTTATTCTATAGAAGAAACCTTTAGGTTGAATCTATCTGGCAGAGATCTCAAAATTTTCTGAACTAAAGAGACTTCCTCAATTTTTTCACCAAGAGATTTCATTGCATTTACTAGTTCTTCAACTCTCAGAAATTACTTTCCAATAGTTTCATCTGCTTTCATCTGTAGTTTTTCAAACTGTACTCTGTAGGTTTGAAGCTTGGCATCATTTACCTTCTCATTACCTTCATAACTGCTAATGAGTTTGTCCCACATATCTTTGGTAGTTTCTAAGTGCATAACTTTTACAAATTCTGCTTATGCAAGCCCACTCAAAATAGCATTCATAGCCTTAGCGTTGAAGATGAATTCTAGATTGTCATCCTTATTAGCTAGTACAACTAGCTTTACATAACCAGTCTCTACCATATCCTAGACACCTGCACCTAAATCCATTATGTAGGTTCTCATCCTAACTTTCCAAAAGGCAAAGTTTGTTCCATTGAACAGAGGGCCCTTGTTGGTTGAAGTTCCTTCACGGTTAGTCATTTTTAAGCTCTAGGATCTACCCTTAGATAAAAGGAACCGACTCTGATACCAATTTTTGAACAACTGAGAAGGGGGGTGAATCAATTGTTACTGTGCTTAAACTATTATGCCCATTTTAAACTCTTCACAGAACACTCAATGACGATAACAATGATGCATAGAAGTAAGCAATAGAATATTAAACATCAATCACACACATGAAATATACATAGAAAGATATTTCCTGAGGAAACCCATAAAGGGAAAAACCTCTTCTTCTTGATATGATAAGTAATCTTTATTTTCTTTACATTATCATACTTGTGAGCTCCAACTCCTCTTGAGGCTACAACCTCTGTTTTGCAAGCTGCAACTTGCTGAGGGCACCAACTCTCTATTTTCTCTAGCACCTACTAGAAGGAAGCACCAACTCCTTGGTTTCTCTAGAACCCATTAGAAGGAAGCACCAACTCCCTAAGTGTTCCAACACCAACTGGATGGAAGCACCAACTTCCATTCACACAGGCACCAACCTGTATAACATGGAACAACAGTTCTCCCTTGCACCACCCTGCCACCCTGGTATTTCTGGCTGCAACCAGATGGAAGCTACAACTCCTTGTGTTCAAACACCCACTTGAAACTCTGAGGACACCAATCCTCCCTAGCACCTCCCAACCACCCTGAATATAACAACTTCGTTACTTCAGACTTATTACAGTGATACAATGTTTATCTATAGCTTACTAGTCTCATCATTGTTCTGGTGCACTGTTATTCTCTGTCTACATTAGTGTCTTCATGCTCTGTCTCTGCATGCGCACCTCAACTTTTTCTTCCTCTCTTTTAATGCTTGCATCAAATATGCATTTATGTTCTATGCGCTACGCTTCTTTTGTACAATTCAACCACTGTACATAGCCTGCTTTTACCTGCATCAATAACTCTCTGCCCCAAGCCCACTCCTCTTCATTGTTTTGCGTATATTTATCATGCTCAGTCCTCTGCCAGATCAAACACCTAACTCTTATTCCCCTCTGTCAATTATACTCAATCTGTTCTTCATCCATGGTCGTTATGCCGAGACGCTTTGACTTCTCTGGAAGCTACTGTCTTCAACGCTTTTCCATCTATCAACCATCTCTATGATGAGTCTTCATTCCACTGACAGATACCTCGAGACTCTTCAACTTCTCTGAAAATCACCTTGCAGCCTCTTCGAATTCTCTAGCTAAAACCATCAGTGATTTTCTGTAGTTACAATCAATTCGTCTTTAGCAGTTACTGAGAGAACCTTCATGCATTCATCCCTTTGGCGCTTTTTCCTTTCCTGAGAAAACTACACAGTGGGTGTTGATCTTTTCTGGCTAAGCCCCTTCCT
Source organism: Picea engelmannii (assembly GCA_009831015.1). Classification (NCBI taxonomy): domain Eukaryota; kingdom Viridiplantae; phylum Streptophyta; class Pinopsida; order Pinales; family Pinaceae; genus Picea; species Picea engelmannii. Next base: position 600,573 of record ML786122.1, read on the forward strand.
TTCACATGACCATCAACGGTGACCATATGCCTAACCAATAGTCATTTCACGATTTCGCATTTCGGGTGATCAACTGTGAGTCACCTTGGTTTTCTCGACTCCTGAAACTCTGAAATGGAGCCTGGCACCGCTAGCTCCTTCCCTTCTCTCCCGCTGATGTGACCATTGGCTGTTATCAGGGGCCAAGCATGAGGGTGCTTCGTGATTTCGCATATCGCGACCTCCTGTTGTGAGTTGCTTCCAAACTCATGATATGAGAAACTCTAAAATGGAGCCTAGCAACACTAGCTCCTTCACTTCTCTTCCTCTGATGTGACCACAAGCTATGATCAGGGGTCAAGCAAAAGAGTGCTTCGCGATTTCTCATATCGCGAACTCCTGCTGTGAGTTGCCTCCAAACTTCTGATACATGAAACTCCTAAATGAATTCATATCAGATCAACAGTTGAGGTCTCTCTCTCTGATCGTTGGTTGCAATCAATATCGTGGATTCTGATTTCATATCAGATCAACGGTCCAGATCCTTGGTGATCAGACGGCCCAGATCATTTCGCAACTTCGCATATTGCGAGTTCCTACAACTCTCACCTCTGACTTCTCCAGCTCGCGAGTCAGCGAAATGCTGATTTCTCACCACGTGTCATCTGGATCCAATGCCCTAGATCATTTCGTGACTTCGTATTTCGCGGAGTTGGAGGATGGCTCTTTCCCATTATCCTCTTCGCAGTTATATAGTATCTAACGACTTCTAGTCCTTCACGCTCCAATCCGGCGGCTGAGGTCTAATCTCCTCCTCTGCGCGCTCCTCTTGTCTGTACTATGATTTGACGGTCATCAGGTATTCTGTATCGGTGATCCAACGGCCACTGTCGCTCCTCCTCTTGCGCTTTGGATTTCTCAAATCTCTGTGTCAAAGGCCACGACCTTTGATCCTTCTGCGAGTCTTGATGACTTGGACCTCATCTGTGTTTCTGGGAACGTTATCTCTCCTAAGATTTGGTAATGGAATTCACCTCGGCCCTGGTGCCCACTTGCGCTCTATGTGCAACGCTACACTATTCCTTCTCAACTTCTCGACCTTGTTCTTTTGTGTCTTCGTTGTTTGTTCTTATGTGTCTTCGCTGCTAGCTATTGTTCTTGCCATGTACACTTTGTTTGTAAACCTCCCATCATCATTGTTGTTCTTTCCATCAATGACAAGAACACTCTGCCTGTAAACATGCCAACACAATATTGAATCTATGATGTTATGAAACATTTGAGATTTGATTTCTCTATTTTAAAATTTTCAATATAAAATTAAATTTTGAAATATATATTTATAAAAATAAAAATAAAAATTAAGATTAGGATTCAAAACGTTACAGATTCTTCATATGATTCCAATTGCACCCACCATTTATATATGCATTGTTTTGTTTTTTTTTAATTATAATATAATGTATTGATATGGAATAAGATTCCAAACACACAAAAGTAACACATGACAAAAGTAAAGTAAGTGAATATAACAAAGAAGCATACAGTTCGAACCATTTTTCCGTTGTAAAAATGTAATATCTTGAAGTGTAGTAGTCACGGAACATTCTGTCTTTTTACATCTTAATAAGTAATGACAACAAAGTAGGCTTGTCGAGCCAAAAACTGTTAGAATAAGTAGCATGAAATAATATAGAAATCCTATAACTAGTGTAATGATGATGTGAATAAATTAGTCAGTAAGGAAATTAGTCAGTGTGATTGCTATTGTGGTCTCTTTTACCATACAAGAATCAGGCAATCATATACATACAGTAATAAGAATACACAGTTTTTCAATATGGAAAAGCTTCCAATATCATGAATATAAAATGAACAAATACAAAATGAACAAATCGAAATAGTGACAAAGTTTATGGGGGATAAACAAACCAAAAGTATTTAAAATTGTGCTCATAATGTTTAGTAAGAATATTGTTTCAACCAAGTTTATGTGTAACTTAACCAAGATCTAGCCTTCGGTCATTATAAAACCCAACTGAAAATACTTTTAAGTGATTGACTTTATATCCCATTTATTACTAAATCTTTGGCCAATCCATATCAAGGTAGATAGAATTTATTGTGTATGTTATAATCAAGATTCAAAATATAACCCATAAACAAAAATATTATTGTTGCGTAATGTTATTCCTAATTCACGTTATGAGAAGATGTGCAAATTCCAAGATTAAATAGAGAACTACATTCATGGCCAAATAATGATGCTTAGAGGATATGAACTAATTAGAATCAATGTTGCAAAACTCTCCAATTTTTGATGAGCTTTTCAAGCTGCGATTTCTGATTAACATTTTATGTCAATTTTTTCTAAATTTTCCAATTTCTCAAGTTTATGAACCCTATAAAGTTTTTCCTAAGTTTATGAACCCTATAAAGTTTTTTCCAAACCGAAGTTTTGGGACACTGATTACAATTATCATTGAGAAGGAGTTTATACACACTACAAATAAATTGCAATCAAAATAGTGACACATTCTTGACAATTTCCAGCCATTAACAAATTATCAACCTCTCTAGTCTTAGGTCATTACAAATCCCAACTAAAAAATTATTAACCTCTCTAGCTTTAGGTCATTACAAATCTCAACTAAAAAAAACTTTTAACCTCTCTAACCTTGGGTCATTACAAATCCCAACGATAAAAAAAAATTAATTGGTTGACTTTTTATCCCATTTGTTATCCAATATTTGGCCAATCCATTTTGATAGAAGAAAAAATAACAATAACACAATGCATATCATATTGGCCAATCCATTTTGATAGAAGAAAAAATAACAATGACACATTGCATATCATATTTGTAGATTGAATAGCAAAAAAACCCTTTCACATAGAGATTTGGAACCCACTCATTATCACAAACTGTCTTTAATTGTTACATTATAAGTTATTGCTGCCCATTAGAATAAATCAAACATTACTTTCTTCCCCAATAATAGTTTTCTGATTTTTGTTTGTTGTTGATTCTATAATTTAATAATTACACATTAATTAAATTTTAAATTTTATATATTATTAAATTCATAATTTAATAATTACATATCATTATTATTTACCCCTCACAATTTATGAACATATTTATATGCAAATCTTTTGTACTTTTATCTTTGCACTATATGGACATATTTATATGTGAACCTTTTGTACTTTCATCTATTTTTGTTGTACCTAGTTTTACCAACCAACAATTAATGAACCATGCTTTGAGTAGACTTCTTTATCCTTGTTGACCTAATTTAAATATCCTTATTGACCTAATTTTAACATTTTCATATTTAAAAAGTAATGACGTAAACATGTATGATAATAAGATTAGAAGTACAATAGAAACCTCTATTGCAAGATCCTTAGATATGATATTTATGACATAGTACTTATATACAATTTAGATTTCAACCAAATGAATCAAATTCGATGAAATGATGAATCAATTTCGATGAAATGATATGCTTGTTAGCACTCCGTAAATCTGTTCAGTTGATAAACAGACGACGAAGGTAACTTTTTCAACCATCTTTGAGACTCGGAACTAGCCTTTCGGATCTGGAGAGGGCTCTCTCGGGAGGCGCGGTCTCTGCACGGGATATGGATTTGAAAGAAATGGCTAGATTTAACACCTTTGATATAATGGGTTTTGGTTACATTGGCGCAGGAAAGTAAGACTTGGGCTATGAGGTCGGTCTGAGGAAAAGATGAGACAAATGACTCAGTGACTGGACTCGAGAGGATAAGGCTAGGCGAGAAACAACCTTCAGTGTAAAACAATAATGTGTGGTGGGAGAAAATACAGGAATTAACTCGAAGCGCCGCTACGGGCGAATTCAGAGTTAGCTTTAGAAGAAAAACGTTTTGTCGAACAAGGGGCGTACAATGAATCCGTAGGTTCGAAAACTCGTTCCGAAATAGACAGAAAAAAGATATGAAATAAAGGTAACAGGGAGCACATACACAGAGAAAGAAAGCACAATACATCCAACTGTTACAACTAGAATCTTTTCGTCAAGTTACAGGACCTTTGCATTAAATTCCAGTCAAAACTCAGATTACATACAATAGTTGTTGTCTACCACATTTGCCAACCAACCTTGTTTACATGAAAATGATCCCCATATATAGAAATCTAATGTCACCCTTGGCTGTTAGGGTCAAGCTACTCTCTCCTGGAATCATGGATCTATTTTCTTTGAAAGAGAACAATAACTGCAACGGATTCACTAAAAATAGAAAACCCGACTTTGCCAAATCATAATCGTAAACGAAATATTCTTTACAGTCATTGATCATGATCGAAATTAGACCATATGGTTTTTATGAGTCATCATGTGAATTTTTGGACACTCTGTCATCCCTGCACAACAAGTCTGCTACACAACAGTAACCTACAACAAAAATGCAGCAGAATGCGCAACAAACTGGGAAAATAGGTGTTAAATATGACATCGTATCTCACTTATAAAAAACTATTTTTAGAAACTGAGAGAGGTTTTTGTATTTAATATCGTTATGAAGAAAAACCTCTCTTGGTTTCTTTAAATTCATCTCTATATGGCCGCAATACGTGTCATAAAACCATGTATTGGATAAGAAATTATGAAAGCTGAAAAATAGGGCTAAAACATTCCTTCAAATATCCCAATCCATGACACATTTTTCAAATCTGAGAGAGGTTTTTATTACTTGGTTTATATGAAATAAAAACCTCTCGGAGATTTTCAAAATACCTCTCGAGTTGGTTAAAAATTGATCTTGAAGTTGACCACTAAACCGGTCATTTTCGCAATGCAACCTGTAGCATGTGCGCAGGAAAATCCACTATGTGATGACATCCTATGCATAAAATAATCCACTGCATGAAAACATCCTATGCGTGACAGAATCCACTGCGCGAGGAAATCCACTACGCAATGAAAACCATTGCACGACAACATCCTATGCGCGACAACCCACTGCGTGACGAAATCCACTCCACGACAACATCCACTGCACGACGAAATCCTCTGTGAGATGAAAATCCACTGCACGACAAAATCCTTTGCGCGGTAAAGTGCTCTACACAGTGCGTAGCAAATTTTGCAGCGCGCAGTTGCAGATGAAAATGGAAATAATAAATGAAAACCTTCCTTTTGAAACTGACTCTTGGAGATGTTAGATGATGCCAGGCATAAAAAAAATATGGGTGCTAACATGAATGAATTTGCAAATTTGTTGACAAACCTCTAACCTTAGCCATGAAAATCATGGTGCTAATAACTAGCTCCAACGAGGATGCTATCCTCCCTGTGAGGTAGCAAAGAACAATAGACCAAGTGCCAATCCATTGGGCTTCTCTGAAACTCAACTTTCCAACTGTAACTTGTAACCTTCATCCGTTGAAAACCCAAAACTAAAATATGAAACTAAGCTGAAAATGAACACTGCAGATTGCTAAAATAAATTCTCGTAGTAACAAGCTTATTCATAGTCCTACCTACCCTAACTGCTGAAAAATATGCCAATCAAGTGAAATAAAAAAGCCAATGCAACCATGCAAGCACTTTATTGACTTTTTGATTTCTTTGCACATGCTTGCTCCAAAGATTGTTTACGGCTAATTTGTTAAAAAAATTATCTATAAATTCCAATCTCAAAAAAATAAAAACATTGGGGTTCTTTACCGCCTCCAACAAAACTGCAAATGGATCCTCCAAAACATGCATCAAACAACAAAAATGTTTCACCCCTTCCACTGCATCCTTGTTTTCATGTAATTCAACCTGTTGATTACCACAAAAGGTTGAAAAATATGTTGAGACTGTTGGAAATAACAATCTTCTGAATCAGAAGACAGTGTTGGCTGAAATGAAACCCCTAGTGGAAAGCAATCCATATCTAACATTGATGTTTATTTACCATCATATTTATTTCCAAGCTGGTAGTTGATCATAGGCTACAAATCTGAGCTTAAACAACTTTCCATGTAATCAATAACAGGGTCATTAAAAGTATGAGAAGGTTGTTGGTCCTCTTCACTGATAACAATTTTCTTAGGTAAAACAATGTCACTGTGAATCCAATCAAACTTCATTGCTTCCTATGTTATCTCATGATTTACTTTCAACAATTCAAAGGAAGAAAAACATAATGGAAGACGGTTTTCATTTGCAAGTCCACTACTTTCTTCATATTCAACATCATGCATGTAGGATTTCTGATTTTAAACATTATAAACATTTTGCTTCAACAATTTGAAAGATGAAAAACACAATGGCACAGTTCTTTCATCTAATTCAAAACTTTCTTCATTTTCTTTTTTGTAATTGTGATATGTAGGTTGATTGCTCTCATTACACTGTTGAAAACGAACATTTTCTGATATAGAACATGAAGTTGGTTGTTCTAGGAAGTCAACATCATAATCATCATCATGTTTATCATATAAAGACAAATCAACAACATCTGCAATGTCATCTAACAAGAAAAATCTTGGTACATCAACCTGCTCTTCAACAAGCTGATTTGCAAATTCATTTTCTTGACTGTCTACAAATGAATACATAAAACAATCAACCACGTGCTTATCATGGGATGGATCAGAATCTAAATTAGCACCTTATTTTTCAATGAGAGGAATATAATCCTTTTCAAAATCATTAGCATTTAAATCTTCAAGAGGACATATGAAATTATTAACCCTCTTCTCAAGATTCAAATCATTTGTTCTTTGTTCATATTCATTGTCATGTTCTTTAGCATCCAACTCCTCATTTCGAATATGTTTACATGCTTGAATAATTTCTTCAACTTCATGAGCATTGTTGAACATTTGTTGGAAAGACATAGACTTCCTCTCCATCAAAAGAAAAGATAAGTCTGATTGAAAGGTCGTTACATAGTGGAGCATGGCAACAACTTTAGGAGGTTGGAATTCTTTAGGCAGTTTATAATAAAGACTAACAAACCTTCTGCTGAAATTTGCGATGGTTTCATCTTTCATTCTTCTCATGGCATAAAACTTTGAAATGAGTAGATCCCATGAATTTTTCTCACCCCAAAACCTACGGAAAGCTTCCTTCAGTTCATCCCACGAGCTAATCGACTGAGACTGCAAATGTCTGAACCATGATTTGGCATCTCCTTGTAAGGATTGAGAAAAGACCCTAATAGACACATCATCATGTTCGATCTCAAAAAGGTCTATGAAATGCTCAAAGACTTGAATATGTTTTTCAGTTGATTTTCCATCAAGCTCTCCATCGAACTTAGGAATATACTTACAATGTTTCAAAGGAAAGTCATGAAGGATGGAAGGAAACTTAAGAGGACTATATCTTTCTTGAATATCGGAGGGTGTAGGATTAAGAATAGCTCATCTTTGGTTTCATTAAGCTCACAAGAATGATCATGAACATCATATGGCTCAAAGGAAGGAGCTTGGTGAATATCGGTTATACAAGAAGAAGGATGTATACCTACAGTTTGCAATGAAGGATATACAAGGGTAGATCTCTGGGCTTCATTTAAGTGAAGAAATATTGTTTTGAAAAACTCAGGAAAGGACAAGAAGATATTGATCAAATAGAAAAGTACTTCTTGAACTAAACTTAAGCTTGAGTACCTTATTTTTCCATACCGCTCTTCCATATATCTTCCAATAGGTCTCATTCTCCAGTGGAGTCTTTGAATCACATTTGAAGCTTGATTGGAGTCGCCATGAAAACTTTAGCTCTGGATTCTTCTGCTAGTGGAATCACCTTCAAACTAATTTTCTGATGTGTGGAGTTGCCAGAGCATAAATACATCCAATATGTGCCTAAGTGTCTGCTTCTCTCAGACCTTAGAACTGCAACAATGTCGTTCTTCCCAAGGAAAGTTTCATTCAATTCCATCTTCGGCAACGACGCCAAAATGTTAGCACTCCGTAAATATGTTCGGCTGATAAACAGACGGCGAAGGTAACTTTTTCAACCAACTTTGAGACCCGAAACTAGCCTTTTAGATCTGGAGAGGGATCTCTCGGGAGGCGCAGTCTCCACACGGGATATGGCTTTGAAGGAAGTGGCTAGATTTAACACCTTTGATATAATGGATTCTGGTTACATTGCCGTAGGAAAGTAAGACTTGGGCTATGGGGCTGGTCTGAGGAAAAGACGAGACAAATGACTCAGTGACTGGACTTGATAGCATAAGGCTAGGCGAGCAATAGCCTTCAGTGTAAAACCGTAATGTGTGGCAGGAGAAAATACAGGAAGTAACTCGGAGCACCGCTGTGAGCGAATTCAGAGTTAGCTTTAGAAGAAAAACGTTTTTTTCTAAGTGGCGCGAACAAGGGGCATTGTACAACGAATCCACAGGTTCGAAAAATCATTTTGAAATAGACAGAAAAAAGATATGAAATAAATATAATAGGAAGCACATATGCAGAGAAAGAAAGCACAATACATCCAACTGTTACAACTAGAATCTTTTTGTTAAGGTACAAGACCTTTGCATTAAATTCCGGTCAAAACTCAGATTACATACAATAGTTGTTGTCTACCACATTTGCCAACCAACTTCGTTTACATGAAAATGATCCCCATATATAGAAAGCTAATGTCACCCTTGGCTGTTAGGGTCGATCTACTCTCTCCTAGAATCATGGATCTGTTTTCTTTGAAAGAGAACAATAACTTCAATGGATTCACTAAAAATAGAAAACTCGACTTTGCCAAATCATAATCATAACCAAAATATTCTTTACAGTCATTGATCATGATCAAAATTAGACCATATGGATGTGATGAGTCATCATGTGCATTTTTGGACACTCAGTCATCCATGCACAGTAAGTCTGCTACGCAACAATAACCTACAACAAAAATGCAACGGAATGTGCAACAAACTTCGAAAATAAGCGTTAAAGATGAAATTGTATCTCACTGATAAAAAAATATTTTTATAAATTAACAAAGGTTTTTGTATTTAATATCGTTATAGAGAAAAACCTCTCTCGGTTTCTTTAAATTCATCTCCATCTGGCCATAATACGTGTCACAAAAAGATGTCTTGGACAAGAAATCATGAAAGATGAAAAATAGGGCTCAAATATTCCTTCGAATCTCCCAATCCGTGACACATTTTGAAAATCTGAGAGAGGTTTGTATTATTCGGTTTGTCCTCGACAAAAACCTCCCGGGGATTTTCAAAATTTCTCTACAGTTGGTCAGAAATTGATCTTGAAGTTGACCACTAAACCAGTCATTTTCGCAGTGCCACCTATAGCCTGTGCGCAGGAAAATCCACTGGGTGATGACATCCTCTACGTGACAACATCCTATGCATGACATAATCCACTGCGCGAAAGAATCCTATGCGCGACATCCCACTACGCGACGGAATCCACTGCGCGACAACATCCACTACATGACGAAATCCTCTGTGCAACAAAAATCCACTGCGCAACATAATCCTTTGCGCGATAAAGTGATCTTCACAACCAATAGAAAATTTTGTGGCACGCAGTTGCAAATGGAAATGGAAATAATAAATGAAAAACTTCCTTTTGAAACTGACCCTTGGAGATGTTAGATGATGCCAAGCATAAAAAACAATATGGGTGCTAACATGCATGACTTTGCAAATTTGTTGACAAACCTCTAACCTTAGCCATGAAAATCATGGTGCTAACAATGTTGATAGATGAAAACATCACATAGTACATGAAATGTAACTTCAGGGACCTATTTTCTCTCATCTGGCTGAAATCCTAGATAGACCAAGCATACTAGTAAAGCAAATCAAACAATTATCTAATCCATAGATATAATAAAAAAAATCATATAATAAATCATTTTTTGTACATCTAAGAACATTCAAACTTTTGCAAGAAAACATTTCATCATATCCATGTAGTATCCCAATAGAATATTGTGGGACACTAAATAAAACAGAACATAAGTGCAATGACATGAGATAGCCACCATTGTTAACAAGAATTGCCAAAAACAGGGCACAAGGTGAGGAACTTGAAACTTAATTGAATCGAATTATTCATTTATTAGAATGAGAATGTTTCAAACCTATGAACATTAGTACATAGTACACCAATGTTTAAATACTTAATTGAAGTTGTACTGAAATGATCGAGGCTAGAGATAAATTTAATAATGCACCACTACCCACCAACTACTTTAGAGATTAGAGCAGAAGCTCCCAATGCTTCCCATTTTAGCTCAATCCATATATTGTTAAAAGAAGCTAACATAAAAACACATTCCAAATTTGAAATTAACCCATGACTCCATGTATTTATAGAAATCCAACCAGATCATAGATATATCATCTTGGCTGAAGTGATCCAAGTTACATTTCTATGAACAAATGTGTTATGATGTACAAGTGGACACCATCATACTATTAGGTACAAGCTAGGAAGCCATTAAGATTCAAAAAATGTTTACCTTCCTCCATACCCTGTTTACCTCTTGCTATCAATGAGGGAGTAGGGACCATATAAGTCAAAAGGAAGAGATGATTCATCTTTTGATGAGAGGCAACCAATGATATATCAAATAACAAATATAGTTATAAGGAAGAGAAAAAGTCACTCAATGACCTTTCCATTATCCATGAATATCCACAAATCCCTTGAATTTACTCTCTTTGAGATCAATGAATATCCACAAATTCCTTGAATGTCGAAGTAATTCGAGGGAGGTTTCATATTAATGTTGTTCATTGGGATTATAAAGATATTGCAATTAAAATGATTATATTTGAAGTTGGTTCACTATATTGATGTTGTTTGGCTCATGATCCCAAGGTGTCTCAACTTCTATAAAGGCAACATGGAATGGCTAACCATTGTGATTCACCACTTCATCCATTAAGCAGACAAAAAATGTTTGGAATTGCAACCTTTTACCTCAATCCTTTGTGCCCACCTAAACAATGTGCCCACTACCATCCATAAGAAAAGACCTTACATAAAGCCCCTAAAGCACCATCTACTTCCCTACCTACATGTCTCTTAAAATTTAAGTAATAGTAATTTATTTGTGTGTTATAAAACTCACTAAAGCCACTTTACGAACTAGTGAGAGACAAACCCCTATAATTTCAACATTCCCTTCATACCTAACTTTTTTATCCGTGTCCAAAAGGATTTAACTTTGTATGTGAACTTTGATGATGATGTCCGATCTCGGTGACATTAGTCAATTCCCTTCATACCTAACTTATTCTCTGTGTCCAAAAGGCGTACATGAATTTTGATGATGATGTCCCATCTAGGTGATAATAGTCAATTGATTGATGTATTATGTGTAGTAGATATTACATTTACCTCTTCAATAACAGGGGACCCTCTAGTTATGAGACATGTAAAATTTATTACTAAACCTTAGGGACCTCAAGGCATTATCGTTAGAAGAACTTGAAGGAGGTGAAGAATTGGACGTGCACTATCGTTAAAACCACTTGAAGGAGGTGAAGAATTAGATGCGTTAGATAGTAGAAGGATTGAATTATCTTCATAATCATAACCCTTGCATAATTCATAATCTACAAACAATGAGAAAGTGGACTACAATAGAATTTCTTTGCCTCTTTCCATTTCATTTGTTTTTGCGAGAATTACAAGATTCACCCCTCCTAACCCCATACCTGGCCAATAATTCATATCATTTTTACTATTTAAGAGACATTCAATTTGAAGTGCACTTCTTGAATTCTTTTTACTATACCCTGAGCCCATAGGTTCTACTATGTTGTTTATGGAAGTCCTAAAAACAAACAACCCTCTTATCATATGCTGCAACAATAAACATTTTACAATGTCTTGTCTAAATGCTAGACCACAAATTAAAGATATTAGTAGTCATTCCATGAGCAAGAAGATAAGCAACAACCCAAGGTACAAACACTTATACCCAATTCAATTTTATTTCAATTCTCTAAATTACATGTTTGAACATATAATATAGTGTTGGATTACTGAGAGGGGGGGTGAATTAGTAATAGCGTAATTATAATTTTTTTTCTTCAAATGTTATATCAATGTAGAATTATTATCCAATAATGAGCAGTAATAATTAAACAATCACACACATACATAGTACACCAGTGTTTTACGTGGAAACCCAAATCGGAAGAAAACCACGGAATGTTTTTTCTTATATGTCTTAAAGAATTACATTCATTGGAAGCACCAACTTCCTTTGTTTTCTAGCTGCAACTGGAAGGAGGCTCCAACCCCCTAGTTTCTCAGGATACAACCTAAGGGAATCTCCAACTCCCCAATTCTCTGGCTACAACCCCCTATGTTCTCCAGCTACAACCGGAAGGTGGCTACAACCACCTGTTCTTGCCCCATCCTACCACCCTGAAGTAGAAGTAGAATGATGGAACCACTGTCACACTATCACTGTGAGATATACCGTTGTAAACATGTACCAATAAATCTGAACCATGCATCAACCATGCATCAACCTGTAATCAACCTGTACCATAAACAAGTGCATCAACCATGCACCAACCTGTAATCAACCTGTACCATAAACAAGTGCATCAACCATGTACCAAGTATGTACCAATCATGTGTCAACTACTCATCAACTATGACTCATCAATATGTACCAACATTATCAACTATATACCTCATGTATGTGCGCCAACTCATTAACTACTTGTCTCAACCATGTACTCAACATGTACCACAACCAAAAGCCCTCATCAATTTCATCATCCAAATCTGATTTGTAGCTCTATAATATACCTAGTGTATATGATCACATTCATGCAAACCTTCCTTAACTTTAAAAACAAGAGACTAGCATTTTCATCTAACTTTTCTTTAGTCTCACATGCCTAGTTTTGGATTAGTCAACAACCCTAACTTGAAGTAATCATAACTTTGTACCTGTAATGTATAAAGATCTAAAACTGATATACAATTTTCTTCAATGTGTTTAATGCAATTCCTCCAAGTTTCACTACTTGGAACCTCTCAGAAAAGTAGTTATAGCAAAAATGACATACCTTGCTGAATTATGGCTTATTCTAGAGAGAGACCTTGTAGAGCATACCCCGCACAAAATGTTTGCTGAAATAATCTAAAACTATTACACAGAATACTACAGACTATACCCTAACCAACACATTTGGTCTCATTGAATTTGGATCTGTTATGAATAGGTTATGACGTTTTTACTCGAAACACCTGATTTTGACTAGTTTCAGGACTGGCCACAAACCCTATTTTCCATGGAGTGTAACTCCCAAAATACAACGACCCACAAGATAAATGTTTTTCCAAAGATACGTGGATATGTTTTCTCACTTGCATAGAAATTTCACAGTCTGAATCATTATAGAAAAAAAGTTATAGCGAAAATGGTGAGATGACCTGTAAATAACATACCTTAGAAAGCACCATCAAAAGAATTTATCCTTCCTTGCATTTCAGCCTTCTTTTCTTCACCTTCAC
>ML786122.1:625073-635812 GCA_009831015.1 Picea engelmannii
TGGAATGTATATATACTCACCAACGATACACATTAAAGCAATATGGAAGGTAGATCGGTGGATTGTATATATTTATATTTATATATACACTGTATATATTTATATGAATATATTCTTCACTGGAAAAATATATCACCAAGATCATTATAATGACAAAGTTTTTACAATTAGAATTTATAAAATCAAATGCACTTGTAAAATCAACCTATGAGTGGGTGCTTGAATGCCAGTAGCACACAATAGAGGTGATACCAGAATGCCTTCCAAGGTCGGAGGAAGATGTATCACAAGATTATTGTAACCTGCATTTATCATTTATCACAAGACATAACCTGCTATTGTCATTTATTCACAGAAAGGCTGGCTGACAGCAAAAAAGTATGCTCAATTTGATCGATATTGAATGAACCTATCAATACCTATTTCTCTGTTACTTGGTTGCCTGCTTGCTATTTGGTGCAGAAGAACTTATAAAAATATCTGTAAGATATGCTTTTTACATAATTAAAAATTTATATAAAAAAAAATATCAAATAAAATTTAATTTTTTATTTTATTATTAAAATATAATAAAACAAAGATCCAATAACATTAAAGTAAATAACATTAAAGTAAGTATATTGTCATTACAATTTAATAAGTTGTAATAAGTATATTATCATTATAATTTATAATTTGATAAAAAATGAAAACATACCTTACAAATTGAATTTTAATAAAACATAAATAAATAAAAAATGGAAATATTAAATTAAATTTTAGTAAGGTTAAATTATATTATTGATACTTAATTTAATTTAAATAAATATAGGAATAATAATAATAAAATCATTCAAATTAAATATAATAAAAAAAAGAATGGTCAAAATATGTTAAATTAGCTAAGTTTATATGGAAATTACAAACAAATTCAAAAAAATAGAATAAATATAGTTATTGTGAACTATAAAATAACTAAAATTTGGTTATAGTTAAAAAATGTTTTAATAAGACAAGTTTTATTATGATTATAAAAAAAGTTTCATTATAATGATATGTTTCATTGTTTCATTATAATTATTTTGGAATAATTAAAAAATAACTAACATTTGATTATAGTTAAAAAAATATTTTAATAAGGTAAGTTTTTCTTATGATTATAAAAATAAGTTTCATTATAATGATATGTTTAGATAGTGAGATATTATATGTGTGGTGATTTTATAATAATAATAATAATAATAATAATAATAATAATAATAATGAAATATTATTTTATTTACATCATTTTTTTTTTGTAAATAAAAAAGAGAATATATTACCTTATGCCCAAAAAAGAGACATGTGTCAGAAGATTACAACCATGACAACCACACTTGCCACATGTTTTGCCACATGTGTGGAAACCAGAACTGGTGGCACAGTGCATGTTAAAGACACCTATTTGAGAACTGTGAATGACCTGCCACCTATTCTACCATGAAAAATGGAAACTAGAATAGGCGGTTTGAACTAGAAGTTTTTTATAACAAAAAAGAAAAATCACTAATACCAAAGGTTCTTGATAACCAGAAAGAAAAACAACTAACATCAGAAAATTAACAGTAGGAGAATTAAACATGAGCCGAACACGGGCATCCATCCTGACTGACAATGAAGGCATAAGGTTGATTGCAAGTCAGGGAATGACTCTTAGCGGCCTTGCCTGAAATCAAATTGAACATGAAATCCATGTGGTTTCTCAGGAGGTTCTGATGGTACCTTTGTTCTGCAAGGTCACTTCTCATCTCGAATATGAGTTCAAGATGCTCTATCGTGAGCCTGCACACAGGGGACAAGGCATGTCTATCTGGGGTCTTCTACAATGGTGCCTCGGTATCTTCTTGTTCATGCCAAAATTTTCCCATTGAATTGTTAGATCTATTGTAATGGGGTCGACTGAGTCCAATAGTCGCGGAGGGAGCTCCTCTTCTACTGGACAGTTCGTTGTGATCATCTCCTTTGTGTCTATCAGTGTAGTCCCATCACCGCCAACGTCCTCCGTTGCCCTGTCATTACCAGCAATCTGCAAATATTAAGGAATCTCCACCCAGTGCGGAGGAATTTCCTCCTACATGATGCAACTTCCATAATTTGGCTCTGGGATTAACATCTAAGGAAATTCCTGGGTTTCTCTGTCCCAATTATGATAAAAAAGGGCCAAATTATCTTGCGGGGAGGGTTGGAGAGCCATGGGACGGGTGCAGTGGTGCCACGCGACTTGGCTATAGTAGGTCGGACCGCATTTGGGCTTGCCTCTTTCACGGGGCATGTCGAAACCAGGAAAAATGGAGGAGCTAAAGAGGTGTGAGCGAGGAGGAAGGGTAAGAGAAGAGGCATGGGAGAGAAAAATCAAATAGGCTAGGGGAGAATGATAGATTGAGGAGGGAAAACAGAGGTGAAACCAGCAAGGAAAGACAACGATAAATCCAATAATTGAACTCTACATGATCACTAGAAAGGTGAGGACCGTAGAGGCCATGAATGTTGAAGTTCCATAGGTGGTTTCCATCCCACCGGTTCCCTTAAGCTAGATGTGAACCCCCATTAGAGCTGTTGGGATGTCCCAACACTCTCCTCTCTACTCTGCGTTAATGTGGGGCAAGTCAAATGGATTGGGGAGGATGCCGACAATGAGGGGATTTAACTACCTCTGTTGCCAGTGCACCATGTGGCATGTGGGCTCCAAGTGGCACCCTATCCGGGGATGGGTAATATTGATGGGCTAAGTTGTTGCAATGTTTGAGCAGTTGTGAGTCTGGATGAGCTTGGGGATTAAGAAAGAGGATTTTAGTTTGGGTTGTGACTCCCAAATTAGCTAGATGGTCAGCTACTTTGTTGGCTTCACATCCGACGTGTGAGGTGATGAGAGTGAGGGTGTGGATAAGGAGAGCTTGAATATGCGAGAGAGGTCCCAAGAGGCACCAACTGGGTGTTATTTTCTCCGGATCCATTCCATTGATAATTTTGGTGACCAGTGTGATGATTACTTTTGAGTCACCTTCAATGATTAGAGGTTGCAGATTGAGCTCCGAGGCTAGTTGAATTCCCGATGAGACCCCAAAGTTCTGCAGAATTATGGTGTCATATCCTAGAGGACCCGCACAAAGGTGTCAGATCTTCCATGTGTTGTCGCATATAACCACCCCAAAACCTGCCAGTCTCGGATTTCCTTTCAAGGAAACATCGAAATTCATTTTCCAAAAACCCATGGGTGGACAACTCCAGATTGTGGAACTACATACTGTAGGGGTAGGGGAAGAAGAAAAAAAGAGACAGGCCTTGAATGTTGACTTCTTACAAGAGGAGAGAAGGATGAATTCTAGTGGTTCTTTAGGAATGTCATTTGGAGTCCAAGATTGAGTTTGAATTATTTCCCAGATGTTATCCACAATTTTGGACCAGATTTGGAAGGGGTGGACCTTTGGGAGTGGAATATGTGTCTGTTCCTTTCCTTCTATAGCTGCCAAACTATGAAACCTGGGATGAGGTGCCAGATTCTATTGAGTAGTGGTCTTTTGAAGTCACCCAGGCCCCAATTCTGAATAGTATTGACCACACTTGTTCGGTCTCATTTGCTTTTCCTCATGATAATTATGGTTTGATCCCAGATTAAGTTTCTATTGGGGCATTGGTTGAAGAGATGCTCCATTGTTTGTTCTTGTTGCTGGCACAAGTGATAGATTGAGGGTCCAATTAATCCTCACTTTTGGAGGTTATCCCAGGTTAGAAGCCGATTCTGAACTAAAATCCAAAGGAAGTTTGAAATTTTCAGCCAGATTTTGGTTTTCCATATTGTGTGCCAAATGTGATCTTTCCCCTGTTGATGAAAATTCTCATGAAGTTGATAGGCTTCCTTAATTGTGAAAGTTCCAGTTGGGGAGTGACCCCATCGAAGAATTCCATTTTCTTCATTGATATGTATCTTCCTATATCCCATTGTTTCTTGCCACAGTAGCATGTCAGTATTTTATGGAAGGTTTAGCTCCCCTGCAAGAAGTTTCCAACTGCGCCAGGGGGATTGACCAGTGTCTGTATGCCAGAAGCCTACTACTCTGAGATGTTCCAAATATGGCAAATGGTTTTGGTAGAGTATAAGTTTTTTGAAAAATTGCAGGGGAGGTTGTTGTTGCCAAGCATCTATCCATAAGTGAGCCAAGTGACCATTTTGAATTTCCCAAAATGCATGTTTTTGGATGAGTGGTTGATTTCGACAGGCTACATTCCAGATGTTGGAACCTTGGATCTGATCTTAGAGCCTAATAAGTTGTTCTTGATGAGTTTGGGGAGTATATTTTTCCTCCACAATTGCGCCCATAATTCTTCAGGGTGTTTTAACCAACGCCACCACATTTTTTCTCCCATAACATTGTTAAGTTTTCTTGGGTCACGGAGGCCTAATTCTCCCATAGAAGTTGGTTTGTAGATTTTTTCCCATCATATGAGGGCCTATTTTCTTCCTTGTTTATGACCATTCCAGAGGAAATTGCATTGAAGGTTTTTGATGCTCCTGATGATTGTTTGAGGTGCAGCTAGAGTTGAGAACATATAGGTTGGAATAGCTTGGAGCACTACTTTTAGAAGAATGATTCTGGCAGGGAGGTTCAGGGTTCTGAAGGTCAAAGAGTTGAGGCGATTGGAGATGGAAAGGAGGAGGGAGTCCCAGGAGATACTCTAGGCTACAGATTCTGTGAGGGGTACTCCTAGATGACTGGACAGAAGGGAGATGTGTGGGATACCTAGTATGCGAGAGATATGGTTATGGATAGAAAGGGTTGTGTTGAAAAAGAAAAGCTGAGACTTATCCAAATTGAAAGTGGTGCCAAAGGCCTCATTGAAGTCTAAGAGGATGGTTTGGAGCTTAGTGGCCTCCTTGGTTGTGGGGGTATTCAGAAGCATAGTATCATCAACAAATTGGCTATGTGAGGATGTGGGTTGGAGACCGTGAATTGGGATCCCTTGGAGTGAACCATCAGATATAAAGGCTGATAAGTAACGTCCTAAGCCTTCAACCATAATGACAAAGAGAAAAGGAGAGACGTGTTAGAAAAACATGACCGCGAAGCAATAAAATAAAACAAATGTGGAAATAAAACACAAAAGATACAAAATACAATAGAGACACAGATATACGTGCTTCACCCAGTGTGGGCTATGTCCATCGGAGAAATTACTAGGTCATTCCTTTATTATTATCCAACAAATGAAGGGATACAAACTACAACACACCCGATGTAACTTCCTCTTATTTCTCTCACAGTCTCCACACTCAGAATACAATATTCACGAAATGATCCATATTCGCAATACATTTCCCTCATAAAAGAGGGTTTCCTTCTAGGGAAAAAAAACCCCAAAATAACTGCTACCATCAGATTTGTGATCTTATAATGAATGGTCTAGATTTACTATGAAATTACAATATACATTTACAAGGCAATCTTTCCTTCGGGGGCTTTTCCCCCAAACCCCCGCCAGGGGCCTGCTTGCTCCCAGGCCCCGAAAGGAGGGTAACCCCCCCTGCACTCCCCTATGTGGAGGAGTGTACATTCTTCCAGGGTGTAAAGTTTTCATGGGGTATAAACGCGGTTGAAAACAAAGACCTCTTAATCAAGAAGATAATTAGGCTCTACAACCAACAATCTCCCACCTAGAGATTGATCTCAACAACTCCACCATTGTTATATCTGTCGGACTATTATCCTTCTTAGACCTGGAAAATTTCTCATCTTCATATTCATGCTTGAAGACCAACTGAAACTGAGCAAGAAATCAGTTTCTCCCCGGTTACTCCCTTTGTTAACATGTCTGCAGGATTATGGCTAGTGTGTATCTTTTCTGACTTCAAATGTCCATCTTCCAAGACAGATCGTATGGAATGATACCTGAGTTGTATATTCTTAGTATTTTAATGGAAGGATGAGTTCTTTGCAAGATGAATGACACTCTCACTGTCATAGTACAACCTTCTATTCTCCTACTTCTTTCCCAATTCCTCCATAAACCTCTGTAACCAAATCATCTCTTTACTAGCAGCAACAACATACTCTACCTCTATTGTTGAAAGTGCAACAACCTTTTGCAGTTTCAAAATCCAAATTACTGTTGTTTCACCTATAGTAAAAGCATACCCTGTGGTTCTCCTCCTGCTATCTTTATCACCTATCATATCTGAATCAACATATCCTTGTAGAACAATGTCTAAACTTGCAAAACATAATGCATGAATATCAATACCTCTCAAATACCTGAGAATCCACTTTACTGCCTCCCAATTTTCTTTACCTGGATTGTTCATATACCTTCTCACAACTTCCACTGCATGTGCAATATTTGGTCTTTTGCAAACCATCACATGCATCAAGCTGCCAACCGTTGATGAATAAGGGACCCTCGACATGTATTTTATCTCCTCCTGTGTCTTGGGACACATTTCCTTAGTTAATTTGAATGGCTTGCCAAAGGTGTACTAACTGGTTTTTCATTCTGTATTCTAAACCTCTCCAACACATTCTCTATGTACTCACAATGAGGCCATGTCAATTTGTGATCTTTTATGTCTCTTGTTATTCTCATACCAAGGATTTTCTTTGCAGGACCCAAATCCTTCATCACAAATGAATTAGCTAATTTCTTCTTGAGAAAATTTATATCTTGCATATTATACCTTGCAACAAGCATGTCATCTACATACAATAGCAAGATAATATAACTTCCATTTTCTAGCCTTTTAAAATAAACACAGTGATCAAAATGACATTTACTATAACCTTGCTCTGTCATAAACCTGTCAAACTTCAAATACCACTGCCTTGGATCTTTATTTAGGCCATACAAGCTCTTCTTCAACCTGCATACCAAATTCTCCTTCCCTTTGACCTCATACCCCTATGGATTCTACATATAAATCTCTTCCTCCAAATCCCCATGGAGAAAGGTTTTTTTTACATCTAATTGTTCAATTAGATGCAAATATTCACTTCCACAAGACTTAAAATAGTCATAATTGTAGTAATTTTAACAACATGAGAAAATATTTCATCAAAATCTATACCTTTCTTTTGTGCAAACCCCTTTACAACAAGTCTAGCCTTGTTCCACTTTTTGCCTCCATCTTCTTCCTTCAACTTGTAAACTCATTTATTCTGTAATGCTCTTTTTCCTGCAGGAAACTAGACCAAATCCCAAGTCTGTTTATTTACCAAGTAATCCATTTCCTCTTTCATTCCTTTCTCCCACTTCTTTTTGGTGTCTACCTGCATTGCCTCTTCATAACATTCTGGTTCACTAGAATAAGTCAAAAATAAATAATACAATGAAGGAGAGTATCGTTCATGGGATCTACTTAACTTGGTAGATCTTCTATCAACACTTGCAGGAGTTTGAGGTACTTATTGCTCCTGTTGTTATACATTTTGATTTTCTGGTTCCTTTGGAATTTCTTTTTCAGTGATCTCATCAAGCACTGTGTATTTTGGTTTTTCTTTTTCTTGTATCATTCCCTGCAAATAATATGTGTACATGACCTTCTCATTGAATATGACATCTCTACTCCTAATGATTTTGTGATTTTCATAATCCCATAAGCGATAACCAAAATCATTAACATCGTATCCAATAAAGGTAAACTTCTTGGATTTTTCCTCAAGCTTTGTTTTATTTTCTTTATCAATATGGAAAAATGTTTCACAACCAAAAGTCTTGAAAAAATAATAGTTTACCTTTTTACCCGTCCATGCCTCCTCTAGAATTATACCATTCAAAGAGATTGAAGGTCATATGTTTATTAAGTAAACAACAATATCTACAACATCTACCAATAAATGTAATGACAAACTAACATGCAATCACATACTCCTTGCATGCTCCATGATTGTTCTAGTCATCCTTTCTGACACACCATTTTCTTGTGGTGTTCATGGAACTGTTTTCTCTCTACGAATCCCAGGGTACGAATAGTAATCATGAAACTCCTTGTTGCAGTATTCACCTCCATTGTCTGATCTAAGACACTTCAACCTTTTTCCTGTCTCATTCTCAACTAAATCTTTCCATTTCTCAAAAGTATCAAAAACATCAAATTTTTGTTGAATGTAATAAACCCAAGTTTTTCTAGTTGCATCATCAATAAAAGTAACATAATAATGAGAGCCACCAAGAGATGATACATGAGCTGGTCCCCATACATCTGTATGCACAAGATCTAATATTTCACTCTTATTTTCTTTTCCGACTCTAAGAAATATGACTCTCTTTTGCTTTCCATAAACAAAATGCTCACATAAATCCAAATCAATTTGTTTAAAATCTGGCAACAAATTTATTTTGTGAAGTATCGATATCCCCTTCTCACTCATGTGTCCTAGCTTATGATTCCATAGTGATGTATCCACTCCTATAGAATCTAAAGAGATAGAAGAGTCAGTATTACGAGTACATAAATACAATGTACCTATCTTCTCTCCTTTTTCTATCACCAATGATCCTTTGGTGACCTTCCACACCTTATCTGTAAATATGGATATAGAACCTTCACTTTCCAACTTCCCTATTGAAATTAGATTTTTCCTTAGATCTGGAACATGCCTTACCTCTTTCAACAACCATTGGTTTCCATTCCTGATCAAAATCTGGACCAGGGGTCAAATTTTAGCTCAAAAATCAACGTTCTCGGAATTGCTTCAAAACGAACGTGAGCGTAGCCCTCGTCATCACGAACCCAACGCAACTCATTTCGTCTCAAACGGACATCGGGAGCGAGAGATATCACGATCTATTTGAATTGTCAAACAGGTAAAAAAAAGGACACTGACTGGGCAGTCCGTACAGTCCGTACGGATGCTGATGTGGCATGACCATACGCTAACATGGAAGAGGTGACGTGGCTTGACCATACCCTAATGTGGCATAGGTGATGTGGCAGAGCTGAGTTGTATGATAGTTGGACGAATCACATTGTGACACATGGCATCATTTATTGGGCAAATGTTTTGGTGCCACGTGGCCCAGTCATGGGCTGCCACATGGCACCCCATTTTTGGTTTGTGTGTTGGTTCAAAATTTTTTGTAGTCAACCAGATTCAAACCGGTGACCTCCCCCTTTACCAAAGCCTTCGCAAACTCTGCCTTGCCAACGCGCCATACCGTAGTCCTTGTAATGCATACGAGTTTGATTATATTTGAATTTGCATATTGTAATTTATGGTGGGGGGTCGGGCTGGGGCCTAGCCCCGACCCGTGGTTCCATTATGTTACACATATGACCCGCGGTTATATTACAAGAGCCATTGCATGTGTTAATGCGCGAATATATATATATATATATAGAGAGAGAGAGAGAGAGAGAGAGATAACGGTTGTATTACGTGACCATGTATGGAGTGGTGCGCATATATGGAATGGTGCACATATATGGAGTTAGCCCATGGTTACAGTCACATAACATATGACCAACAGTTTATTTGTGCAGGGTTTTTAAATGATTCCCATGGATATATGCCTAACCACCATGTGACCACAACCAGGAGCGTGGGGGTGGTTTTAAAACGGTTAGCCTTTTTCTTATGCGCGTGGTCATATTATGCCACCATGTGCCTAGGTGCTAGGTGGTTAGGGGTTGGCGCACCCATAACCATCCTACAGTTTACATAGTTATTCAGTTGTGCGCGTGTGCTGGGTTTTCACGCTATTTATTGCGTGTGTGCCAGGTTCATTGAGAAAGGGTGCATTTTGGTGAACCAGAGACATCAAGCTTGAAGGAGGAGAATGGTAGGAGGCCTATCTTCTTCATCCTTTGGCCGATTGAGGTGTCGTAAAAGCCCAGCTAGGGGTTTTTGTACGTCCTGAATCCATTGACACTGTTATCAAGGCCATTTGAAGACTTATTTTGCAGGTTTTTCACCGTTGAAGTTTCAGGAAGCTCCAGGGAGCTTTAAGCCCTCATTGATCGAGGACATGGTTTGGTGAGCCTATGTTTGTTTTCTGTGATTGAATAATCATTTTTGGCTAATTGTTATGCTTTGAACACATTGGGACAGGTTTCAGAGGTTTTTGAGGACTTTTACAGGTGTTTTTTCAAAGAGAAGCTTAGGGAAGCTTATGGCCACATGTAGAAGAGATCATGCCCGGATGAGCCATGATCCGTTTTTAGAGTTCTATTAGTCATTTTTGGGGGTTTTATGTGTTCTGATCTCAATGGTATAGTCTATTTTTCCATTGGAGTTGAGCAGCATCTTGTAAAATAACTTTTGACAAATTAATCCCAGAGAGCCAAGTCCATTGATGGAGGCTCAAGGAGATGTAGCCCGGAGGGGGGTGAACTCCTTTATCATGGTGTTCTTGTTGTGAGTTTGATGGTTTATTTGCTGCAGGTTATGTTGCTATGTATTTATTGAAAGTACATATTTAACCATCTAAAAGAACAATTCCCCACACATAAACATTCAAAAGAAGATTCATAAACTTGGCACATAATTTATCTTGCATATTTTAACACATGGAGCAAGGTCCTGTAAAGTTTATTTTTATGAAGTAGAGGGTGCTTGCATAGCATAACAAGTCAACCTTCTATTTTTAGATCAGGTGGTATCAGAGCATAGTTTGTTTTGCTCATGTGTTTGCCGTTGATAGCTTGAGATTTAGCTATTGGTTTTTGTGCAAGTTTTTTGTTGAAGTTGGATATCTTCCAAGGATGGAGGAAGCTTCAAGCATTGATAGTTCTT
>ML786122.1:651407-663599 GCA_009831015.1 Picea engelmannii
CATGTTTTTGGGTTTATGTACTTATGTTTGTACTGGAAGGAGAGTTGAAGAGTCATGCACATGCATTTGTTTTTATGTATGTGTAAGCAGTAAACCTGGTGATGGTTCATCATGAATGATTCATGATTGTAACATGATTGTGTTTGTCGACTTGTCATTTTGGGAAGATTGAGATGTTTGAGATGAGTCTCAATTGGTGTCGATGATTGCCTGATGACTATGTGTGTCAATATGTTTTTCGACTTATGTTTAGTCAATGGTGTTTGTTGGCTTGTAAGTTGATTTTGAGTACGCCGAGATGTAGGAAAACGCCATGTACTTTGATGAAGTACAAGATGCGATAGTTTGTTTGAAGAACAAAATATTTTGTTAGCATCATTTTCAGTCTTGTATAATTTGTTTTCAAGATTGATGGTTTTCTTGGCTTGTGACAAGATGTCGCAGGAAAGTTTTTGCAGCCATTGGAGAGATGATTTTGTTGACGTTAAAGAGTTCGAAAGAGGGACTTGATTCTCAGTGGGAAGGTTGGTAGTCTTCCAAGCACAGAGAGAACAGTGGGTCAGCAACAGCCAGAAAATAGTGGTTGAAGGACATAGTCAGTTGCAGTGCAAGGCATGTAAAAGTATTCAGGTGATTGTCTAAAAGACTTTTCAAGTAGAATCAGTTGATAGAACTTGAAAGCATACAGATAATCATAAGATTTTGTGGGTCCAAAAGCCTTTCAGTGGGAAGGTGTGATCAAAATCTGGACCAGGGGTCAAATTTTAGCTCAAAAATCAACGTTCTCAGAATTTCCTCAAAACGAACGTGAGCGTAGCCCTCGTCATCACAAACCCAACGCAACTCATTTCGTCTCAAACAGACATCGGGAGCGAGAGATATCATGATCTGTTTGAATTGTCAAACAGGTAAAAAAAAAGGACGCTGACTGGGCAGTCCGTACAGTCCATATGGATGCTGACGTGGCATGACCGTACACTGACATGGAAGAGGTGATGTGGCTTGACCGTATGCTGATGTGGCATAGGTGACGTGGTAGAGATGAGTTGTCTGACAGTTGGACGAATCACATTGCGACACGTGGCATCATTTATTGGGCAAATGTTTTGGTGCCACGTGGCCCAGTCATGGGCTGCCACGTGGCACCCCATTTTTGGTTTGTGTGTTGGTTCAAAAGTTTGTGTAGTCGATCAGATTCGAACCGGTGACCTCCCCCTTTACCAAAGCCTTCGCAAAATCCGCCTTGCCAATGCGCCATACCGTAGTCCTTGTAATGCATATGAGTTTGATTATATTTGAATTTGCATATTGTAATTTATGGTGGGGGGTCGGGCTGGGGCCTAGCCCCGACCCATGGTTCCATTATGTTACACATATGACCCACGGTTATATTACAAGAGTCGTTTCATGTGTTAATGCGCGAATATATATATATATATATATATATATATATATAACGGTTGTATTACGTGACCATGTATGGAGTGGTGCGCATATATGGAATGGTGTGCATATATGGAGTTAGCCCATGGTTACGGTCACATAACATATGACCAACAGTTTATTTGCGCGGGGTTTTTAAATGATGTCGATGGCTATATTCCTAACCACCATGTGACCACAACCAGGAGCGTGGGGGTGGTTTTAAAACGATTAGCCTTTTTCTTATGCGCGTGGTCATATTATGCCACCATGTGCCCAGGTGCTAGGTAGTTAGGGGCTGGCGTGCCCATAACCATCCTATAGTTTGCACAGTTATTTGGTTGTGTGCGTGTGCTAGGTTTTCACGCTATTTATTGCGTGTGTGCCAGGTTCATTGAGAAAGGGTGCATTTTGGCGAACCAGAGACAACAAGCTTGAAGGAGGAGAATGGCAGAAGGCCTATCTTCTTCATCCTTTGGCCGATTGATGTGCTGTAAAAGCCCAACTAGGGGTTTTTGGACATCCGAAATCCATTGGCATTGTTATCAAGGCCATTTGAAGACTTATTTTTCATGTTTTTCACCGTTTGAAGTTTCAGGAAGCTCTAGGGAGCTTTAAGCCCTCATTGACCGAGGACATGGTTTGGTGAGCCTATGTTTGTTTTCTGTGATTGAATAATCATTTTTGGCCAATTGTTATGCTCTGAACACATTGGGACAGGTTTCAGAGGCTGTTGAGGACTTTTATAGGTTTTTTTTCCAAAGAGAAGCTCGGGGAAGCTTATGGCCACATGTAGAAGAGATCATGCCCGGATAAGCCATGATATGTTTTCAAAGTTCTATTAGTCATTTTTGGGGCTTTTATGTGTTCTGATCTCAATGGTACAGTCTGTTTTTCCATTGGAGTTGAGAAGCAACTTGTAAAATAAATTTTGACAAATTAATCCCAAAGAGCCAAGTCCATTGATGGAGGCTCAAGGAGATGTAGCCCGGAGGGGGGTGAACTCCTTTATCATGGTGTTCTTGTTGTGAGTTTGATGGTTTATTTGATGCAAGTTATGTTGTTGTGTATTTATTGAAAGTACATATTTAACCATCTAAAAGAACAATTCCTCACACATAAACATTCAAAAGAAGATTCATAAACTTGGCACATAATTTATCTTGCATATTTTAACACATGGAGCAAGGTCCTGTAAAGTTTATTTTTATGAAGTAGAGGGTGATTGCGTAGCATAACAAGTCAGCCTTCTATTTTCAGATCAATTCCTTTTCTTTATTTTTACCTTTCCCATTCCAACAATTTTGCATGGTGCGTCATCACCCAAATGAACCTGTCCAAAATAACCTTGAACATAATCAAGAAAATGTTTCCTATGGGGTGTGGCATGAAATGAAGCCCCTGAATCTACTACCCAAGAATCATAAATATTATCTACAAAATGAATCAAGGCATCTTGTAACACATCACATGTTACATTTGCTTCTTGTTTTTTCTCACGTTCCACAATTCGAGCACTCTATCTTTCCAAATCTGGATTTGGATATTCCCTTCCTAGAATTCCTGCGGTTCCCTAAGCCCTTTCCTCTGTCCTTTTGTCTTCCCTTGGTCTCCATGTTTAATGCATTACCCGATGTCTCACCTATGCTTTTCCGTCGCATTTACTCACTAAGGATAACACCAACAACATCATCAAATTTTAAAGTATTTAAACCAGAGACAGAGTTACTTACAACCATGACCAAGCCATTCCATCTTTCTGGCAATGAGCACAAGATTAGAAGAGCCCTGACCTCATCATCAAAGTCCACTTTTACAAAACTTAGTCGATTACTAACTGTATTAAATTCATTTAAATGATCTACAACAAACCCACCTTATGACATATTCATATTAAATAATCTCTTCATTATAAATACCTTATTGGACACCGATGGTTTTTCATATAGTTTAGCCAGTGCATCCATCAGCTCATTCGTTGTATTTTCTTTCGAAATATTGAAATCCATCGGAGCTGCCAGGCTCAGCTGTATCGTTCCTAGTGCCTTTTTGTCAAGAACCTCCCATTCTTCATCCTTCATGGTGGTCAACATCTTTGCTATTCTACCTAATGGTAGGAATAGATCATTCTCATATAAATAATATTCCATCTGCATCTTCCATAACTGGTAGTTTTCGTCGTTAAATTTCTCGATCCTAAACTTTCCATCTTTCGCCATTTCTCCCACTCAAACCAAGAACCCTCTTTTCATGTGAGTTACCTTTCTCTCTGATACCAATTGTTAGAAAAAAAATATCATGGAGCAATAAAATAAAACAAATGCAGAAATAAAACACAGAAGATACACAATACAATAGAGACACAGATATACATGGTTCACCCAGTGTGGGCTACGTCCACTAGAGAAATTGTCAGGTCCTTCCTTTATTATTATCCAACAAATGAAGGGATACAACCTACACCACACCCATTGTAACTTCATATTCTTTCTCTCAAAGTCTTCACACTCATAATACAATATTTGCAAAATGATCCATAGCCGCAATACATTTCCCTCATAAAAGAGGGTTTCCTTCTAGGGAAAAAAACCCTAACATAACTTCTACCATCTGATCTCTGACCTTATAATGAACATTCCATATTTACTATGAAATTACAATATATATTTACAAGGAAATTTTTCCTTCGAGGGCCCGCTTTTTCCCAAATTCCGCAGGGGGGGTAACCCCCCCTGCACTCCCCCACGTGGAGGAGTGTACATTCTTCCAGGGTGTAAAGTATTCATGGGCTATAAACACAGCTGAAAACAAATACCTCTGAATCAAGAAGATAATTAAGCTCCACGACCAACAAGAGGTGGTCCCCCTAACGGATGCCCTGAGAAGGGGTGAAAGGCCTTGAAGGTACCCCATTTAATAGTATGGAGAAGAAAGTTGAAGAGGTTAGTTTCATGATCCAGGCTATCCACTCTTCACTAAATCCAAAGTCTGTAAGAAGATAATTCATGTAATTCCAGCTGAGTTTATCAAATGCTTTAGAGAGATCAAGTTTTATAAGCATACCTGGAGTGCATGCAGACTTGAGTGAGTGAATCACCTCATGAACCAAGATGATGTTGTCCATGATGGGCCTCCCCTCTACATAGTATGTCTGTTCCTTTGAGATAATGTGGGGAAGTATGGGTTTGAGACAGAAGGAAATCAATTTTTTTATTATTTTGTAAATGACATTGGAGAGCGCAATTGGCTGAAATTGCTTTGGGTTAGTGACACATTCCTCTTTTGGAATCAGGGTGAGGAAGGTGGATTTTAGGGATGAAATCACTTGGCTAGAGGTTCTGGATTCCTCCATAAGTTGTCAGACTTCTTCTCTGATCATCGGCCAACAGTGGTGGAAAAAATTGGTTGTGAATCCATCTGGCCCTGGGGCTTTCCCAGGGGGAATTTCCTTAATATCATGGTCTGCCTCCTCCTACGAGATTGGTCTCATTAGGGTCATGTTCCGCTCTGCAGTAATAAGGGTCGGTATGTGTTGCGTCACTTTTCGAATGGTGGGCATTCTGTCGACTGGAGGTTCTGAGAGTAAATATTTATAATAAGTTACCAGCTCCTCTTCAATGTCAGCATGATCTAGGAGTGTGTTACCCTGTGAGTCCTCTAGATTGGTGATGTGGTTGATGTAGTGCATGTGAATCATGGAGCGGTGGAAAAATTTGGTATTATTTTCCCCCTCTTTTAACCACTACACTCATGATTTTTTCCTCAAGAGGAATTCTTCCTGCTTGTGATGCTCTTCAATTAGTTTCTTCAACACGACTTCCTCCTATAGTAGGGCTTCTGAATAGCCAGAGATAGTAGATTTTTGTTGAATGTCCTCTAATTTTTGTTCCAGGGTTTTTTGAGCTAGGAGGATATCCCCGAACACATTCTTGTTCCAGTCCTGAAGTTGTTGTTTGAAGGTTTTTAATCACTGATGGAATTTGTACATTCGGGAGCCATGTTTTATTTTTTCTTGAGCACACCAATATCTGGAAAGGTACAGGAAGTTTGGGTGATTTAGCCAGAACTTCTCAAAGCGAAAAGGTTTAAATTTTAGAGTACTTATAGTGTCTATCTAGATTTTCACTGTCCAATGATCAAAGCCTACTCTTGGAAGAATGTTGGCTTCAATAAGTGGTCCTTCAAGCATTATATTTCTCGATACTAGAAAGTGATCTAGTCTACTGGCAATGTGATGAGTTCACGCCCTCTTGTTATTCCAGGTGAAGGAGCCATTCTTGGTTTCAATGTTGATTAGTTGGAGCTTATCAATGAGGTGGATGAAATTGGTACTATATTGGTCTAGACGTTTCATGCCTCCACTTTTTTCCTCTAGGATGAGAATCATATTGAAGTCCCCCCCTAATATCCATATTTATTTTCCTCTTAAAGCATTAATGTAGGCTTAGATGTCCAAGAAGTGATCCTTCTCATGAGCGAGCTAACGTCCATAAACATTGGTGATGACTCCTGATTTGCTTGAACCTATAGCTCGATAATGTGTTGATATTGTACCTTTTGTTGAATAGGCCAGCTCCAAAATGATTATGGTAGGGTTCCAGAGAATAGATAAATCTCTTGCTTCCCATTTTGAGTCTGTGTAAGTGAGGTTACAACGTCTCCAACATCTTTTGAGTGTTTCTTCTGCCATGTCGCCAACACATTTGGTCTCCTGAAGTAGGAGGATGTTTAGATTTTCTGCCTTAACACAGTTTCGAAGAATCTGTTGTTTGGATCTTCCATTAAGGCCTTTAATGTTCCATGTTATGATCGTCATCATTTTTAATTGTGTGGGGAGGAGAAAGAACCTTCAGAGAGGTGTTGGATTTGTCCTAAGTTGATCATAAAGTTGCCTACCTATTTCATTAGTTGTTGGGCCATTTTTCATCCGCTTCACTTGCCTTCCTTCTGGTTGTGCTTAGGGTTTGGATACGTCTCTAGGTGTATTACCAAGTGGGATGTGGCTCCTGCTGTTAAATCAGTGAAGACTTTTTGCACTTTCCTTAGTTTCTCCAGTGGAATTGTTTGCAATTCAACAATTCCTTTCCGTTGAAGGAATCCTCTAGCTTTTCTAGGTCTATGTGCTCCAACTCCCTTTCATCAATATGCATTGTGGTATATCTGCCCCCTTCTTCATGTTCTATGTTTGGGAATCGTTGTGCTGTGGCTTCCTGGTGTAGGATTTTCTCTAGTACTGGATCCAGAGAATGTTGTTTTCTTCCCTTGTCTTCTCCTGGATCTGAAGTAGCATGGGCATTTTCTACTTCCTCTATTTTTGGAAGATTGTTGAGTGGGTTGAAGGAGTTGTTGATAAATATTTTCTCATTTCCTGTCTGAGTCACCTTTTTTTGAGGCGGTCTTCTACGGACTGGTACCTAGGTGAATCCATCTTTCTATTTCTCCTCTATTGTTGGGTGAATTGCTGCATTGAGGGGGCAGTCTCGAAAGAGGTGCCCATGTTCATGGAATTTCTAACATCTAAAGGGAATGTGTTCATAGTTTATTTTCTGATTCCATTATGCATCTTTTTATTCGATGGTTACAGAACCTGGGAGGGATTTGGATATATTCATGTAGAAACAAATCCTTGCATATGAAGTATATTTTCCCTGTTTTTTGGCTTTTGAGGATTTAACATACCTTTCTAGCGTATTTCCAATACCCATGAGTATTTATTCAAGCCAGAATTCCTGGGGGAGAGAGTAGAGACGTAGCCAAACTAGAGCACAAGAAAAGTCTTCCTTTTATGGGCAGAAGCAATCCGTCCAAAATCACAGATATAGTCTAGCTGAGTTGTAGAAGTAGGGGCCATTTTCAAAAACTATGTATTTGTCCTCCAGGCTATAGAAAATGATTGTAAAGAATCCTTCAGAGCTTATTTGCAGCTCATAATCCCCCTTCAGGTTCCACTAGTGCTTGATCCATTTCATGAGGTCACTTTCTAATGGCCAAATCCCTAGAAATTTCATGATCAAGGCATGTTCCCTCATGAACTGGGTGTGCTCACCTACTCGAGCAGATTTGATCACGTGTTTCGGCACAGTGGGCACCTAGGGAATACATTTTCCTGGTACCCAGTTCCGAAATGCATTTGGATGTGACGATTCAACTTCCATATGCATGCTTTTTCTAGTGCTTTATTCTTCATGTAGCAAGGTGTCTCTGAGGTGCGGCGATAGCTCAAAAGATGGTCGTCTTGCTATGGTTTCATCCTTTTCATTAACCACGACATTGCGGTAATATGGGGTTTTCACCCCTCCTTCGGAACTCATTATGCAAGTGCAGGCACAATCGTAACAGTGACAGAAGAAGGCTCAGAGAAAGCAGGCACAACTGTAACCATCACACCATTGTGAAGGGGATGCATGCAAGAAGAGCAACTAGGGTTTTTCCCACTCTTCACATTCGTATATGTGAACATGAAAAAATATATATTAATTGAGAATCCCATCTATTTTAATTACATCATTATTTAAATTAGATTTTTTAAATTATTATTGACTAAATTTTAATATATTATTTAAATTAAATTTTATTATTAGATCTTAAAAAATGACGTATAAACGTTCTACGTTTTGTTTTTTTGGTCCAAATCCGATGACATAAATCTGGATAAAATCACAATTTTTTGTTGTTTAAATTGCATTTCTAAATACATAAATGGATTCAGCGCACTGAAAAACCCTACAGACTTAGCCACTCAAATCTGCAGATCCAACAATTTCTCGCTAGATTTTGGGCAAAACTCAAACAAAAAATATCCCTGGAAAATAGCTAAAATGTAGAACGTTTAGACTACGACTTAAAAAATAGTTGTGCAACATAATAAATTTAAGATGATATCAATCTCAAAAATAAAAATATTTATCCCCTACCAATTATCATTTCTTGTATGTGCACATTAAATGATAAATATCATTTATTATATGTGCACGAGAATTTAAAATTCTCATTATTATTTTTAACTCTCACCTCTTAACTCTATATTAACTCAACTTACATGGAAAACATCATTAATGGATAAATATAGATAAAACTTCACTAGATACACCTCCAACTTAGTGTGATGTGGTGCATACAATTTAATTATTTTATATTTTCCTTAGGAGGCCTATTCTAGGCCAAAATAATCCTCTAATGCATTCCTCTGTTGTGTGAGGGATTCTCTGAGAAAACTTTTGATAGGATCTTCTTCTCCATTATCTCTCTTTTATTTTTCCATGGGATGTTGCTTGGGCTAGTGGGAGTATTCTTACCAAAGCTCAACTAATTCAAGACCCAACTCCTGATAGCCTAACCTCGTTGGGGACATGCACCAAGAAAAAAAAAAGAGTGGAATGCTCTAATACCACTGATCCAAATTATGATGAGAATGAAATGGAGGTAGAGATATAACAAAGAAACACATAAATATATTACAAGAAACATAGTAATACAATTAAACTCAGATTCTATTAATGAATTGAATACAAAAGACCAAAAATTGTAAAGCACACAAACTAGCTAGAATGGTGGTAGTTTATCCCTAAAGAAAGAGATGTGCCGGCTATAATCATTCACAAGAATTTGATTACAAAGATGTTCAAAAGGCCTTCTAACATAAATCATCAAAGAGAAAACACTAAACATAAAAAACCCTAACCCCAGAAGATGAAACACCAAAATGTTTGTGGGCCCCAATGTGGTTAGTTGACATGTCAACTTCCTAGGGGCGCAACTTTTGCATAGAATCTTTGTTTGGGGCACTCAATATCCCATCATAAATTTATATTCGAGAAGTAAACATTCTGAATGGCCTAGTATCTACCTTCAACTACACATTGGGCTTTGTTTCACCAAGAAAATGTCTTTTAAGGCCTCAAAATGGGTCAAGAAGTTTGGGACCCAAAACATTTTGTACAACAACTAAGACACCCATTTATTCCTCCTTCAGCAGCCACGACCGCAGAACACCATTGCTCCAATAAGGGTTATTCTCTATATTGATTCCAATTTTTCCCTTTAACCCTCATCCCTTTAAAATGATGTTAACTATTTTGTGGAAACTCGATGACAACTGCTATGGACTCCTCAGAAACTAAAAGAACCAAATTTCATATATTGTTCATGTCCCCATTGAAACTCTCAACAAAGGCCCTTGTTCCTTTATCATTATAAACTTGTAACTTCTCACGGAATGGGAGCCAATCCACTTCCTGAAATAGCTTCCTCCTTCTCAAATTCTCCTTGAAATATTTAATTCCATTCGCTTCTTCCTGATCATCATGTCGCCCTGCATGATTCTATGTTCTTCGGGGTTGGTTTCACCTGAGTTTGTTTATAATTTGAAATTCCAGGGGCTGAATTTGTAGAAGTTATGGATG
The DNA here is from genome assembly GCA_009831015.1 of Picea engelmannii. Lineage (NCBI taxonomy): Eukaryota > Viridiplantae > Streptophyta > Pinopsida > Pinales > Pinaceae > Picea > Picea engelmannii. The sequence goes on from ML786122.1 coordinate 661,232, forward strand.
AAGGGTCATGAAAGGTATTGAAGTGTCATGATTCGTGCACAATCGACAAAGCAATGAATCTCCGATCAAAAGTTAGGGTTTCTACTATTGAAATTGATTGGTCGAGGCAATGGTTGATTTCCGATTTGAATCCTTACATGATTCAAATCGTACGGTTTCATGTGCATGAATTATGGTCATATTATATCGATAATAAAGACGTGGAATGACAAAGTGTTTAATGATATGGTAAATGTGATTGTAATCTAAAATTGTACATAATAATGATATGGTAGGGTGTATAGAGGGCTTTGAATTTCATCATTTTTTCTCTTAGTTCACAAATCCTTAATGAAAAACTTATATAGAAAGTGTCATATCTTTATTATAATTTATCTTTACCTTCACTGTGTCCCGACAGCTAAATTTTGGAATGTAGAATGCTACCAGAGTGTCATTTTTTGAACTATGATCTTCTCCTATACCTTTGAAACATATATGGAAGTATCTGTGACCATATGCCATACGAATTCACCAAGAGGTTTACGCCTGACATAGCCAGGAAATTTCTGACTTCATATTTGTTAATACATGTATGTTTCAATGGAAATTTCTGTTAATGATTAGATTAGTCCCTTTTTTCATTTCTTGTGGCCAATATCGTGGGTCTCCTTGATATTTTTGCTTCAACCATTCTGTGTGATAGGAAGGTGTTAAGAACCAAATATCAATATAGCATAGAAAAACCTCAGAATAAGTACTCAACACCTTGAAAAAGAGATAATTTCAGATAATAATCCTCTTCAAGGGGGCAACCTCCTTTTACCCCACATAAATGTTCAAGTACAAGATGATTCCAAATGAAAATGTCTCCTTGGTATATATAAGAGATTAGGAGGTATAATTACAACTAATGGAATAAAGCCAACATAAATAAAATAACATTACTAATGTAATATGCCCCAATTAAGGGGTAATGAGCCAATATTAGGGCTTAACATGCCCCTCCCCTTGAGACAAGTGTTGTTTTCAACGCTTGAGTAAATCTGGATGCTTCTATATAAAAGACTCATCTTCCCAAGTGGAATCTTCAACCGGTAATTTCCTCCATTTAATGAGATACTCTGAAATGGATCTATTCCTCAGCTGGAAAATTCTTGTGTCACTGATGGCTTCAAGCTCCAATATGATTTTTCCTTCCTCATCAAGTTATGTAAATATAGTTTGAACTGGGATCTTGTTGCCTATAACCTTCTTTAAGCATGAAACATGGAAAACTGCATGTACTCGTGAAGATGCAAGCAACTCCAATTTGTATGCCATAGTACCAATATTTTGCAACACCTTATAAGGGCCATAGTACTTTGGTGATAATTTATTATCCTTCTTGGTTTTCTTGACGGACATCTGTTTGTATGGTTGTAGTCTTAAAAACACCCAATCCACTACTTCAAAACTTCTTTCACTACGATGTTGATCTGCTTGTTGTTTCATGCGATTATGTGCCATGGTCAGGTTGTCCTTTAAGATTTGGAGAACTTATTGTTGATTCTCGATGTGATCTTCCACTGCTTGAACCTTATATTTTTATTTTAGAGAACAAGTGATGGAAGGAGGGTGGTATCCATAGAGTGCCATAAATGGTGTCATTTTTGTTGCAGTATGAAAGGAAGTGTTATACCACCATTCTGCCAAGGGTAACCATTTGAACCATTGTGTTTGTTTATCAGAGACAAAGCAATGAAGGTAGCCTTCCAGACATTTTTTCACTATATCGGTTTGTCCATCAGATTGAAGATGATAGGATGAGCTATGAGCCAATTGAGTACCCAAACAAGAAAATCATTATGTCCAAAAATGTCTAGTGAAGATGAGATCTCTGTCACTTACAATAATCTTTGGGCTACCATGTAGCTTTTGAATTGTCTCCATGAATGTGGTGGCAACTATACTATCTTTGAAGGGATGAGAGAGTGCACAAAACTGTGTGTACTTGGTTAGTCTATCAACAATCACCATGATGACACTCTTTCCTTCAGATTTCGGTAACCCTGTGATGAAATCCATGGAAACCTCCTCCCAATGTTGACTTGGGATGGCTAATGGTTGTAAAAGACCTGGCGTCTTAATTATTTCCACCTTATTTTGTTGGCAAACCAAACATTCTTCCACAAACCTTTGAACATCAATTTTAAGGCCATCCCAAAAAACATCCTTCTTGACTCTATGGTAGGTTTTCAAAAATACTGAGTGCCCTCCTACTGGATAGGTGTGCAATTCCAATAGTACCTTTTGTTTGAGTTGGGAGTTCTTACATAAATATAAGCGATCTTTGTACCATAGTGAATCATTTTTCCATGTAAATGTATCTGATGCACTGGAATCCTGC